>CAUYQG010033582.1:0-11137 GCA_963574415.1 Tarsius wallacei | reverse complement strand
TTTTCTGTTTCTCTGTTGATGTTTATTTGGTCTGCTATGCTTCTCACAGTCAGCCAATGATTTTAATGCATAATTTGACAAATTTTGGCAATGTTTTTTATCAGTTCTGCACTACCACGCCCAGCTAGTTTTTTGGTTTATTGTAGAGGTCTTGCCAAGTCCCCAGGCTGGTCTCAAGCCTCTGGGCTCAGGCAGTTCTCTTGTTTTTGCCTCCCAAAGTGCTGGGATTACAGGTGTGGGACACTGCACCCAGCCAAAATTTTCCTTTTGGTTAACAGTGAATACACTGCCAGGATCCCGGATCACACCTGTTGGAAACTTCTTAGCCATAAAGGAAAGGGCTGAAATGGACTCCGCTAGGCAAGTTCCCCCAAAGCCTGATCCCTGGATGTTTCCTTAAGAGGGGCTCATCCTTTTCGGTTTTGCTCTTAGGGACTATGAAAATGGTAAGAGGAAAGAGCTGTTTTCTCTTCCAAGAGCAGGACATTCCACAGGGAGCTTAGGAGCAATGTGACATCCTGTTCTGTGTGTGCCTTAAAAGGACCTGGGATTTTTATAGTTTAGACTAACCTGTAGGGAATTACTAATATCACAAAGGAAGGAACCAGGGAGGACCAGGAGAGGAAGAGAAAGGTCTGCTTCCCAATAGCAGAACAATAATTCACCATTCAAAGTTGAGATACCTAAAGACTGAAGGGGAATTTTAAAAACATCTCACTAGGTAGGAAAATCTTACTCTGGCCCATACGCCTCACATGAGAAGGTTTCTCTGAGGTCACCACCTACCCGTCTCCCTGTGTTCTCCTCAGCTAGCTACACTGATTTTGAGGCACGTTAGTCAATGCAGTTTAGACAGAAAAATAAGTTTCTTGCAGGCAGGTCTAATTTATTTATTTATTTATTTATTTTTGAGTTGGCGTCTCACTCCGTCGCCCAGACTGGAGTGCAGTGGCCGCTTCCGGCCACCGCAGCCTCGACCTGCTGGGCTCCGGCGATCCTTCCGCCTCAGCCTTCCAAGTAGCTGGAATTTACAGGCGCGCGCTACCACACCCGGCTAATTTTTTTTGATTTATTGTAAGAGATGAGGTCTCGCTTGCCCAGGCGGGTCTCGAACTCGCGGGCTCAGGCAATCCACTCACCTCAGCCTCCCAAAGGCGCAGGATTACAGGCTGAGCCACCGAGCCCGGCTTGCTTTTTGTTTTATTCTGTCTGCACTTTAAAGATGGTGTCATCATTTTCTGGCCTGCATTGTTTCTAAGAATAAGAAATCAGTCATAAATCTTATGGTTGTTTCTCTATAAGTAATTTGTATCTCTTTTTTTGGTTGCTTTTAAGATTTTCTTCTTTATTTTTTTTTTCAAAAGTTTGACTATCTTACTAGGTGTGATTTGTCTTTCTTGGAGTTTAGCAGCCTTCCTTGATCTGTGCAATGATGTTTTTTACAACATTTTGGGGACGTTTCTATCATTATTTTCTTCCCTATTATCCCTCTTACTTCTCAACTTATTGGCCTCCAATTTTGCATGCAAGCACAATTACAGTAGCAAAAACATGAAACCAACCCTGCTGCCCATTTAAAGTGGACTGGATAAAGACAATGTGGTACATATACATGATGGAGTATTGCACAGTCATAAATAAGAACAAAATCATGGACTTCACAGCAACTTGAATGGAGTTGAAGACCATCATACTAAGTGAACTCTCCCAGAAACAAAGAACTGAATATCACATGTTCTCACTAATAAGTAGGCCCTGAACACTAGCCACATTAGCACAGGATGGGATCAGCAGTCACTGGGCACTGCTAGGAAGGAGGGATGGAGGAGAGTGGGGGCCGTGTGACCACACAAAGTGTACATGGCCCACTACCAGGGGGAGTCAGAGCCAGTTAGAAACCCAAACTTCACCTGCATGCAACCTGCTTATGTAGTTAATTCTCACTTGTACCCCACAACTCTAAAATAAATAAATTAATTAAATTTTAAAAATGAATTCTTAATATTGTTCCATAGGTCACTAAATTTCTGTTTATTAATTTTTGATGTTTAATGTTTTCTCTTTTATTTTATAGTTTTAATCATTTTTCTCAACTTGTCTTTAAGCTCACTTATCCTTTCTTCTACATTCTTCAATTGGTGGTTAATCCATCCAGTTAGTTTTTTTGTTTCAGATTTTGTGTTTTCCAGGTGTTGGCTTTCAATTTTATTACTTTTTAAAGGCTCCATTTCTCTGCTGAGCATAGCATCTGTTTGCACACTGTCATTTTTCCCTTTAAATCTTTGCAGGTATTTTTAATAGATTTTTTAAAAGTTCTTCTGCTGATTCAAGCATCTGGATTATTTTGGTTCCTATCTCTAGTGACCAATTTTTTCTCAATAATAAGTCAAAATTTTCTAACTTTACATGCTTAGTAATATATTATTATATACCGGACCATGCAGATGACAAGTTGTAAGGAGTCTGGATTAAGTTACATGTAGTTGAATTACTAATAGAGTCTCTTGATTCTGTCTGATGTGGTTTCAGATTTTATCTGGGCAT
The DNA here is from genome assembly GCA_963574415.1 of Tarsius wallacei. Lineage (NCBI taxonomy): Eukaryota > Metazoa > Chordata > Mammalia > Primates > Tarsiidae > Tarsius > Tarsius wallacei. Next base: position 8,593 of record CAUYQG010033582.1, on the reverse strand, counting down.
GTCTATTTTGATTTTTTTCCTTGCGTTTTAGGGTATAGTTCTTAGTCTAGGTCATGGTCCTTATTTTCAGTACATCCCTTTCTGATCAACTAAATGCTAGACACAATCAGTGGGGTCTCTCCCCTTTGTTTGTGCTGGTACCCCAGTATATTCCAGCACTGCATAATTTCCACCCATCTCTCTGTCTTCTAGTATCTTCTCTCTGCTAGTCCTAATGGAGTCTTTTCCTGTGCCTGTATAGCCCCATCCCTTGCCAATAAATAGTCATGCAAACCTCCAAGGCCACCTGTACAATCTATAATCCTGTCCCACAAAATTCAGCTGCCCTTGAAAGCCTCAAACTTGAATCTCTCTGCCTTTTTAATTTAAAAATAATAAGGAATGCACATTAGAAGCCAGTGGCTTGAAATACTATGATTCTGTAAGATTTTACTAAAACACTGTCTTTGTCTGCAATTTCTTTTTTTCTTTCTGCCTTCTATTTGTAAGAGTACAGTAGGAGCAACCATGTTCATACAAATCAATCTATGTCATTGTATGCAATTGATTGAACTATAGGTGACCACCTTAGCCAAGCCAAGTCAATCCCTAGCTGCGCATGAGGTTTTGAATCATCAATAAATGGTTTCAGCCTCAGTTGCATTGCCCTCTTGAAGAGAAAATATGAAAATTTGCATTTTTTCCTTCATGACATATTATAAAATAGGGAAAAGTGTGTGTAATAAATGAGAACAATGAAATAGATAGGTAGAGAGAAAAGAGGAAAATATACAGAGAAGCTACACTAGCTTTCCTATGGCCCCTTGCGCAGTCTAATGGTGAGGATATAGGTTAGAGTTAGGGCCCAGCTTCTGGAGCCAAGTGGCCTAAATTTTTACTGACTTCTTACTAGCTGTATGAGCTTGGAAAATTACTTAGTCTCTATGTGCCTCAAAGTCCACATCTATAAAATGTGAATAATAGTAATATTTTCCATTCTCATAGAGACATTATGAGAATAAAATTAGTTATATTACAGAAAAGAGCCTAACATGTTGGAAGCACTAATATACATGATGACTTCCTCCTTTTCATAACCTGGTTCTGTTCCTGCTAATGAGAAATCTCTGACTGGCACATCAACTCAGGTTCTGTAACTGAATTTGCCAGAGGGGCAGCTTCCTTACTCCTTTGGGAGGGGATTGTTTCTCTTCTCAGAGATTCTATTACCTTCTCTGCAGTCTTGTTTATATTGCTCCCTCCCCCTTTTGCTGACTGGCAATTCCTTTATATTTTAACACAAAGCTAGGTTGAATTAACATTACTTACCATGTGACTGTCAGTCCATGTGCAAATTAAGGATGTGTTTTTTAAACAACTTGTAAGGAGGGATGTTGCCTAGCTCACTATGAGAACTTATCTTGATCATAAATCTCTCTGGTTCTCAGGTAATCTGCCTTTTGCTCCAGTTTTGTGTGGGTTTTGATGACATCACAAAGGTACAAAATGTCAATGTCTGACTTCCTGCCCTGGGGCTTCCTTCTTGATGTCATCAGTCCTTATTAGATGCTCATGTATGTTCCACATGCAAACTGAATTGTAGAACACTCAACAACCTTTGAAGAGAACTTTTAGCTAGTGAAGATGAAAGTCAGTGGATAAATCCTTTCCCCTTACCCCTGACTTGTGATGGTTCCAAACCAATTTATAGGACTTGTTGGGCACATGATCGAGTGGATTGATATTCATTTGCATTTAGCAGAAATCTGCTCAACAACACATTATCATCTGGAATCTCCACCCTTCTCTGTTTTACTTCCCTAGTCCCTCACCTCGGCTCCCTGAGATTATATTCTGTAACAAAATAAGAGCACATAAAGGCACGTGCAAAGAAACCAGGATGCATGAGGCCTCTGAAGGCCTCGGCACAAAACTGCCACACTATCACTTCTGCCCACTGCCATTAGCCAAAGCAAGTCACATGACCAAGCTCAAAGGCCAGAGGAGAAGATGCTCTACCCATGCTGGCACCATGGTAAAAAGGTGAATGCATGAAGGAAGAACAGTGATTGATAATTCAATCTGTAACACAGATTTATTGTACCCTCTAGAACTCTTAGTTCATAATTAACTACTCCCTTTTTTCAACACCCCTAAACTCTTCAGGAATTTTTTGTATATTTACTGGGACTTCCCCACTCCCCATTGCTCTTTTTATATCCATGTTACTCAACCTCAATGTAGAAATCTCCAATACTTTAAGGCTTACACCATTGTGTTGCATCATTACTTGTCATTGCCATTTACCATTACATTTACTTCCAGTTCATCTCCATATCACATCATACCAACATCCTGTGTCTTCAATATCCCTGTGAATGGCCCCCTAGAATCTCATTTTATTGATCTTCTCACTTCCAATAATCTTTCCATTTGACATCAGCAACTACACCAGTGGCCACTCCTTGAAATCCACCTTATCCTGACTGATAGACTACTTTCTGATGTTGCTTTAACTTTCCTTCATCTGCTACTCCCATCTTTGACACCACCCCCCCCGCCATCAGTACCTCAAGCTCACAGACTCTTCCATTTTTAGTAACCTTTGTTACCCAACCTATTTTCACTTTTTTAAATTTCATGCATCAACACATTTTTCTTACCTGCTTGATCTTCTAGTCTCCAGACAAAACCCCAATCATTGGTAAGCCGAATTCTTTCAGTCTCTAAACTTCAACCTTGGATGTTAAATGTAATTTGGCAATGTTTGTTATATTTCATTCAGCAAATATTTATTAAACATACCAGAAACTGTACTCTGAATACAAACATCAAAGATTTATATGAGGAAATAACAAAATTTCAAAAAGTACAAATAAAAATAGAATTATAAATTATGATAAACTGTGTGAAGAGAGAGAATGGGCTGTCATGAACAGGAATGCTAGATAGGACTTAATTAAAATCGGAGAAGGGAAGAGGATTCTGGGAAGATGGCAGAGTAGGAAGCTACCAGAATCTTTCTCTCCACCTAGACAAAAATTGCACTGTCAGAATCTGTCTGATGTAAATATTTTTGAACTTGAGAGTCTGTTGAAGGCTTGAAACTTCCAGGGGAAGGTTAGGATAATACACTGTGGCTAATTTTTTTCTATTTCAGCTTTCATGGCAGCAGCTACCCATACCCAGTCCACATGGCAGACAGGTGTCCCTGTGTTCAGGAAGCAGCTAATACACAACTTGCAGGAGCCAGAGAAGAAAAAAAGTACCCCAACTTCCATATATTAGGGATCTTTGCTCTAAATGTTTATTTCTACTTCTGATTACATGGGTGCAAACAAAGAGGTGGGCAGTCATTGTTTCACCTTTCCACATCATTGCAAGGCTGAAGCCACTTCCCCTCTGGTTGAAGTGACTTCCAGGGGATTCAAGGGGGGCAGTGCCCTTCCCATCTCCCTTCAATTTCTATTTTCCTCTTTTGGGAGCCAAGCATTAAAGACTAGGACATTCAAAGGCAACTGGCATATCAATAAATTCCATTTCTAGCCATATACCCAAAACATACTTATGTTCTCCAAAAGATATATAAAAGAATGTTCATAGTTATTTATCTATATACTATTCATAATATTTAAAAAACTATAAGTACCCAATGTACACCAACATTAGAATGGATACATATGTTTCTGTTATTTTCATATAATAAAACTACTGTACAACTGTGAAAATATATGAGCTACAGGTATAGGTTTCAAAATGGATGAATCTCAAAAACATGATGTTGAGTAAAATAAAGAATGCATATAAAATTATACCTTACATTTCATTTATAATAATTTTTTAAATATGAAAAATTTAATATATAGTTCAAAATATAGAAAGAGATAGTATAACTATAAAGGAAAGCAAGGGTTAAGCGTCATAAGATCTAGGAAAATAGTTATCTCTGGGAAGAGGGAGAATGAAGCAACTGGAGAGAATCATGGGGTCTAGATACAGGTTTGCTGTATCTTGTTTGATTCTCCTTTGTCTGGCTCTTAATTTTAATGCTATTTTTAAAAACATAGGTATTTTCAACATACTTTTTTATTTCTCTGGTTTATTGTACAATTAGGTTTTTTTTAAGGTAGCCAACAGTCTTCAACATTCTGACATTCGTTTATATCTTTCTTAAAGTTTCAGGCTTGGTAGGTATGTGGCCTGAGTCTAAAGAGACAAGCAGTGGGGACTTAACTGATTGGATTGTTACTCAATATTAAGTTTGCTATTTTTCTGCCTTACCCCTACCCAAATCCAGGGACATTCTGTCCTCAGATTCTGTCCCCGACAACAACCAACTTCTGGGTATTCATTTCTATTGCTCAACACTTTTGGTAGCAATGACAGAATACCAAATGAGACTAGCTGAAGCAGAAGGCCAATTTATTGCCTCACAAGTCAACTGTCAGAAGGATATGGAAAGAAGAAAAGGTAAAGAAGAAAAGACTGGCTGGTATATCAGAATATTTTCTGAACATGTTTTCTCAGCCTCTTTCCGTGTATTAGGTTCATTTTTCTCAGTCACTGATTTTAAGAGTATAATCCTCTTCCAAACCTAGAATTCCATCTTCCAATTACTTTCTAGGTATATCTCAAAGGCCATCTGTGAAATGGAAAAGTGCAATAATTACTCACTACCTGCTCAAGGCAAACTTACCTTACAGAGTTTTTTTTCAGAACCAGGGAAGCATAAAGGAAAAACCCAGTTTGATGGTGGGAGGGGTAAAATGTTAGGGTAGGTCTGGGTGGCATTTGTAGGAACAGAACATAATGGAGAAACATCCTGGTTTTGAAATCAAAACTGGATCTACCGGTGACTAGCTGAATGACTTTGAGTGAGTCCTTGCTTTGCTTAGGCCTGGTAGTCTTTAGAAATATGAAGAATTTGTTTGCGATGGTGTCTCAGAGTGAGTCAGCATTGCATCTCTGTGGGAAAGTAGGACAGGACACTTCTTAGCAATACCAGAGGTGATGTGACATGATATCTGTCACTTCCACCCTGTGAAAAATCCTTGATGAACACCACCAGATTTCTTCCAGAATGAGGATGACTATTTCCTAGTAGAGCTGAAGAAATGTTTTATGTCTTATTAAATGATCGATCTGCCCTGGAGCCAGGCCAGCTGGGGCTGCATAAACAGGCTTGCCCTCAGCTTTTAGCCAAATACTTTCCTGACCATATGAGAACTGGCAGCTTCTTGGTCCAAGTAAGTGCCTCATCCTCAGAATGCTGGTGGTAGAGGCAGCTGGCATAGGAGATGAGTGAACAAGTGCCTTGATGGGCTGGGTTGGGCTAAAGACAGGCTCTCAGGGGCTCCCTGGGTCAAGACAGGAAGCACTTCCAGAGCAGTAGGCAGAACTGGAGCCCATACTTCTGTTTTTAGGCTGTTGCTATTGTAACCAGAGCAAATAAGAAGATTACCAGTGGACTCCACATGCTTTCTACCCCACTGATTGAGATAATCAGACCTGTTTGCAGAAGTGTTGTTACATAGTCTTGGCCTCAGGCTTAGAAACCCAGGTATACGCAACAAAGTGATTAGCCCCAGGTTTCTGGGTCCTGCCCTCTGCCCGTCAGTCCCATAAAAGCATCTGAGTAATCAGTCCTTTAAGACGAGAATAAGAAGCAACAGATACCCGAATTGTATCCAACATCTTTAAAAGAAAAAAAAAAAAGAAATCATGTTGCGTGAGGACCCACATTTATAGAAGGGAACTAAGATGCAGAGAGGAATGAGGAATTACCACAGCAATTCACAGAGCCTCAGGTCTCCTGGCATGTGGCTCAGGGCTCTTTCCCCCTCCTTTATGTTTCCTCAGAACTGACAATGTGACCTTGTCACTCCTGAATGTCACCCCAGTCTGACTGCTTGTCCTGAGAGATTTGGAATGGAAGGAGAGAGAAGAGAAGGACACTCTATGAAATTATGGTCTTGAAGACCCTTCTCCCAAAGAGAAGGGAAGTGCCTTCCCAGAGCACAACTACCTCAGCTACCCCAGTTGTACCACTCCATTTCAAGTCATGGTTTGGGGATGCTGTAGTGAGCAATGGCTGGACCTAGAAAAAAGCCATGGTAGCTGAGGCAGGCATATTGGGTCTAAATGTGGGCTCATTTCTTTTTCAACAGTTCCTGTTAAAGGTCAAGACACTGTCAAAGGCCATGATCTGTTCAATGGACAAGATCCCATAAATAGGACAAGATTTAATCAAAAGACAAGTCTAGTCAAAGGTCCAGTTCCCAGTAAGCCTGTCTTCTGCCCAAGACACTGATTCTGTGCTCCATATTGAATTCCCCTAACCACCTTTGGAGCTCCACTGAGTACCCTGGGACCAAGAAGTGCTGTGAGGGCTCTTGTAGGTTGGCCTGTTTGGACTCCCAGGAAGGTGTGCACTAGTTGGAGGAAGGAAGAATCCATGAGGACACAGAAGAAGGTTGAGCAGTGGGGAATGATTTTAAGGAGGTGAGAGGAAAGATACGGGGAGGTGACAGGGAGACAGGACACTAAGGTCTCAGAGGCCACAACCAGGGTGCTGAGAGAGGTGATCCTGCCTCATTGATTCTGAAGGCTTTGTCATGCTGACTCTCATCTCTTAATTCTCTTCTCTCCCACCAGGTGGAGACTGTCCTCACTATACCAGTCCAGTTCCCAGGGCTGTAGTCCTTCGTCAGTCCTAGGTCCCTGCAGACCTACCCATTCTCACACTGTTTATTCTTCCTCTGATTCAGAATGACTGAGCCTGGAGCTTACTCTTCATCCAGTTTTTATGGCTCTTTTTTTCCCCCCAATGAAGAACCCCCTCCTTCTTCACTTGGTTCTGGCTCCTATGACTTCTGGGCTTCTGGAAGCTCCAGGGAGATGGGTGTAGAATTGGCAGTAAAGAAGGAAAAGGGGCCCATGGGTAACGGAGAGCTGGCACAGGAGTAGGAGGTTCTTAATATTAGAAATCTAATAATCAGCTGTACTACTAAGGTCCATTTCACCAGGAAATGGAAATCTGGAAATTTTGCCTTTGGCCTAGGACCAGGAAACAAACACACACACACACACACACACACACACACACACACACACACACGCTGTAAGCAGCTTCTTTTTTTCTAATCCTTATCATCAGCCTTACCTGGTTACTGTCAGCCCTGACACCGTGAGTGACCAGTCAACCTTTGTGCTAGACCCATAGCTCCCTCCTTCCTTCTCTTTAATGCTTCCTAGGGATCCGTGTCTTTCCAAGAAGATATAGACACAATAATATTACAGATGGTGGGAAATTCCTACTCATTCAAATTTCACTACTTCATACCGAGATTCCTCCATTGACCAGGATTCCTTTAAGTTAAGCTGTATCTTCATCCTGATTTCTGTTTTAAGATGTGAATGAGGTAGCAAAACATTTTGGTACAAGTGGCTCAGATGAATAGTGTTCTCAAGAAACATGCAAGTTGGGGGCAGACTTGAGTAGTGATGATAGGGACAGGAATATGAGTAACCTCGTGACCCACTTGCCTCACTTCATTGCACAAGGAAGCAGGGGAGGGAAGGCCAAAGGCCCAGGAAAAGAAGTCTAGATGAAGAAGAATAAGCAAAGGCTTAAAAGTCAGGTGACTTGAGTACTTGCCCCAGCCTTTCCTCCCCACTTGTTGGGTGACTTCAGAGGAAACTCTGCCCTGCTCTGGGTCTCAGCTGTCTATTAAAATTCAGGGACTAAGATACAATTATTCTGAGAATGACAGTCTAATTCTGTCCTTCTGGGACCTAAAACAATTTTTTTGTGTTGGGCTCCTGCTGTGAGTGGAAATGTGAAGTAGAAGCCTGGGGAGAAAGAACATGAACCACTGCCTTCCTTTTCCCTTCTGGGAGCATGTAAGCCATGGCTTTTCACTGTTGTCCAGGAGATACCCTGAACTGCAGTAGAGCTTTGTTACCAGGGCATCCTATAATAGAGTTTAAAGCAGTGCTGAAACTTCTGGTATGGCCAATATAAAATTCATTATTGGAGCTAATAATGAGTTATGATTTTTGGTATTTAGTATGTTCCAGGTCCTATACCTAGTAGTTTATATTTGTCATATTTATCTTTCATACACATCTTCTCTGATAGGACTATACATGTTTTCTCTAATTTCTCTAATATTTTAAAAAAGATTGAAGCTTAGAGAGATTAAGTAACCACTCAAAGCCACAAAACCAGAAAGTGTTCATAAATTGTATTTTAATATTCTAACAACAATCAGATAGAAAATGCTACATATCCTAATATCAACAAAATCATACCATTACTACGAAGAAACTTAACAAGAGGGAGGCAGAACTTTTCGAAAGAAACCAATGTAACTTTTCAGAGATACATTTAAAAGGTTTGAATAAACATATATTGTGTTCCTGAATGGGAATATTCTACATGGTTAAGATGTCAATATTTGTCTCTTCAATTTATTCCTTAGTTGTATAACATTCAAAACTTACTCTTCTTTTAGGGTGATGGTGTGCATTCGACGAATTTTAAAATCATTTTTAAGTTTATGTGGAAGAATAAATTATTGTAAATGGGCATGGAAATTTGAAAATGAAGATT
>CAUYQG010033581.1:0-46733 GCA_963574415.1 Tarsius wallacei | reverse complement strand
AAAATGTATCTAGGAATAAATATACAAAGATACAAAACAAATTTTTTCAAAAGCAAAGGATGGTAAAACAAGTTTTTCATATGCAAGTTTTTTTCCTTTGGAGAGCTGGAGGGTACTTTCTTTGGAAAGTGCTAGACTTTTAATTTTATGCCTCTACTTTATTTTCTAATGTTTCATCAAACTTTTTTTCTTGCTTGCAGCAGAATGCTTCTTTATATATATAGTTTTGTTTTTATTATAAAGATGTGGGGTGCAAGTCAGGATTAGGTACATAACTAATCTACATGCAGGTGAGGTTTGGGCCTCCAGCTGGTCCTCACTTCCCCTGGTTTAGGACCAGGTACCCTTTGTGTTGTTATGTGCCCCCTCCCTCCAATCTTTTTTTTTTTTTTTTTCAGTTGCAGTCTCACTCTGCCACCCAGGCTGGAGTGCAGTGGCATGGTCACGGCCCCCACAGTCTCAACCTCCTAGCTTAGGTGATCCTTCCTCTTCAGCCTCCCGAGGAGCTGGGACTACAGGCACGCGCCACCATGCCCGGCTAATTCTTTTGATTTATTGTAGAAATGAGGTCTTGTCAAGTTGCCCAAACTGGTCTCGAACCCCTGGGCTTAGGCAATCCTCTCACCTCGGCCTCCCAAAGTGCTGGAATTATAGGTGTGAACCACTGCACCCAGCTTCACCACACTTTTGAAAGCTTAAAATGATATGTACATCGTTTATTTGGAGTTTGGCGGATGTATAGAATTTTTTTTTTTAATAAAACTTTGTTTCCTTTTAAGAAACAACAAGAACAGGCAGCTGACACCTACTTTGCTATGGGTTCACAATAGAATTTTAACAGTTTTAGAGCTTAGTTATTTCAAGCAGCCTGATTTGTTATCCTGGGTAATGGCATGTGCAGCAAATGCACTATTATTTTATTTTATTTAATTTTTGGAGTTGGAGTCTCACTCCGTTTCCCAGGCTGGAGTGCAGTGGCACGCTCACAGCCACCCCAGCGTCGACCTGCTGGGCACCAGCAATTCTTCCATCTCAGCCTTCCAAGTAGCTGGAACTATAGGTGTACACTACCACACCTGGCTAATTTTTTTTTGTAGAGGTGAAGTCTCACCAAGTTGCCCGGGCTGGTCTCGAACCCACGGGCTCAGGCAATCCACTTGCCTTGGCCTCCCAAAGTGCTGGGATTACAGGCTGAGCCACCGAGCCCGGCCTATTATTTTTTTTTTTTTTAAAGCAGGGTTTATTGAGAGGACAGAAAAGCTCCCACAGTGGGAGGGAATCCGAGGGGGTGGCCCAGCAAATGCACTTTTAAAGCAAAATAACACTTGTCACTTATTTTTCTGGGTTTTGCTTTTGTTTTTAGACACAATGAAGCATATACGTGGACAAATCCCACCTGCTGTGTGCACAACATTATCGTGGGGAAGCTCTGGATCGAGCAGTATGGCAACGTGGAGATCATCAACCACAAGTGAGGCGCTTCCGGGCTCATCCATTCCTTCCATTCCCTTCGGGCAGTTCTAGTGGGCTTTGGTTTCTGTTTTTTTCTTAAAAGCTCAAGTAGAGCCTGCTGAAAATATAGAAATCGGGCCATGTAAGTCCTGAGTGAATGCCAGCTCAGCCATTGAATGCTTGGAGTTCATTAAAGTCTCTGATCAAGGGAGACTAGGTGGACTCTGAGCCTCCCCAGCTCTGCGAATCTTCATTCCAGTCTCAGCTCATTTTGTTTCCATAGTTTAGTTTGTGTGATTCATTTGGGGTTGGGGGACATCAGATTTATTAAAAAGAGTTGGGCTCGAATCCTCCCTTGATGAGCCTCGCATACCTTTTCTTTATGGTGGGCACATTACAATCGAGGATTGACCGGGATGACTTTTGAATAGAGCCTGGCAGGTAGAGAACATCAGTAAGTCGCAGCTGCTGCCAGAAGGTTACCATGGTGGTTGTTCTCTTCTGCTGCTTCGGTGTTGAGTAGTGATCTGAACTCATATTTTCTTTCTAGGACTGGGGACAAGTGTGTGTTGAATTTTAAGCCGTGTGGCCTTTTTGGTAAGGAATTACACAAAGTTGAAGGCTACATTCAAGACAAAAGGTAAAATGTCCATTCTTAAACGTTTAATAGTAGAGGTGTTAAATAAAATGTTAGTATGAAAATGCATTGCCATAACCTAGGAAATAGGCATTCTAACTTTTTGAAAAATCTTTCTTCCACAGGGAAATATCTATTTCTTTAGATAATCTGATTCATACAGACCTTTAGAGTAGTATTCTATTCTAGCAAAACACTGGTTTAATTGTTGCTTAAACATCAATTTCTCTTGACAGCAAAAAGAAGCTCTGCGCCCTCTACGGGAAGTGGACTGAATGTTTGTACAGTGTTGACCCTGCCACTTTTGATGCTTACAAAAAAAACGATAAGAAAAATACTGAAGAGAAGAAGAACAGCAAACAGGTGAACATCCTATAAGGTGGTATCAAAGGAGGAACTGGAGTCAATTTGTCCGAATTTTTTTGGAGTTGGCCTGTTATTGGGTCACAGTGGGACTTTTTTTCCTTGTTGCTAACGCACATAACTTTTCTCTTTGCGTCTTTTTAATGAGCAGTTATCTGCCTAAGTAGCAAATGTTTGGCATAACCTTGTGTGGGATAGGGATATGTATCAGATTTGTAACTGGGGAGCAGATATACGTGGGACTTTGATTTAATTCACGTAGCTTTGGAAAGTCGGAGTTCTTCCTAGTGGGACCAATTTTCTTTTCCTCCTATGTGCATTAGAAGTGGAAATCATTTGAGTATTTAAAATTTCCTCCAAAATTCTCTCTTACATTTTCTTGCTTATTATTAGTTTTGTTGCCTTGCCCCCTATTGCAAAATTACTGAAATCAAGACCATCCTAGTTAAAAGAGTCATCGTTGGGCTGCTGTTCTCTTCTTACTAAACTTTCTTCTTCATGAAACAGTTAATACCTAGATAGAAATTTCCACAATTGAGGCGCAGAGCTTCTTGCTGCATGGCCCCAGGTGGGCTCTAATGGTCCACAGACGCCTGTCCTTTCCTTCCAGGCAGTAATGCTGAGAGCTACAGAAAGACTGCACCTGTCTGGACAGAAAATAATCTGTTTGAGGACCAATACCTTTCTAGTAGCCACCATAATGACTGAGCACGAGCTCGGTTAGAATCTTATCTCTCCTACTGATGGGTAGTGCACACTTAGGCAGATTTCTCATCTCTCTGCCTCAGGGCCTTCATTTGTAACATGGGCACAATAGTAGCTCCTACTTGTTAAGTGAGTTGATGGATGGAAAGGGCTCAGAACAGCATGTGCTCATAGAGAGGACTGATACACTCCTTTCTGCTGAAAGTACTTCTAGGACTGGCAACTTGAGCATCATCTGTGAGCTCGTTAAAAATGCAGGCTCAGCCAGGTGTGGTGGCTCAAGCCCGTAATCCTAGCACTTTGGGAGGCCAAGGCGAGAGGATTGCCTGAGCCTAGGGGTTCGAGACAGCCTGGGCAACTTGGCAAGGCCTTGTCTCTACAATAAATCAAAAAATTAGCCAGGCATGGTAGCATGCACCTGTAGTTCTGGTTACTTGGAAGGCTGAGGCAGAAGGATCACCTGAACCCAGCAGGTCAATGCTGGGGTGGCTTGTGAGCATGCCACTGCACTCCAGCCTGGGCGACAGAGTGACACTCCAACTCAAAAAAAAAAAAAAAAAAAAAAAAATGCAGGCTCCCAGGCCTCACCTCGGACCTACTGAGTGGCAGTCTCGGGCCCTTCAGGTGTTTATGTGTATGTTTCTCAAAAGCTGAAGGTGTGTTCAGTAGTGACTTTCTTTGTAAATTGAGTGAACCGTCCTCCTGAGGTGAGCATGTACCCTTTAGCTGTACATGCACCATTCTTTCCCCCTTGCACCCAGTGTTCCCGCCTACTTTTCTCTCCTTCTGTGAGGTGCACCCACTGTTCTCTATAGCTGCTGGGAAACTGATGGGGCTGGTTTCTGAGGCCCCCTGGGCTGGATCCTGGGACCCTGGACACAAACTCCTTGGCCGTAATTCCTGCCAATAGGAAGGAAGCCCACCTTGGCAAAGGCAACCTCATGAACACACTTGTCCAACTCTTCTTTACAGAGTGGGGACAGCGAAGAACATTGTCGAAATTCCAGGAAATATCCCTGTGTCCTTCCCTCTTAGAGAAAGTATTCACACGCATCCACTCTTTGTCTCATCTCCCTGGTTCCTGTGTCTGCCAGCCATAGGGCTCCGATACTCTTAAATACATACATAAACCATGGAAAGATTTTATCATCCATGTTGTCACGCCTTGCTGTATTTTCAACTATATAGTCCCTGAAAATGGCTCAATCAGGTGTTCTAGATTTGTTAACTGTGTGATGTTGAGAATATGACTTAACATTCTAAAGTCTTAAAGCCTTTAGAACTGCGGTAATGAGATCTCCTCATAGGTTTGCTACATAAAGACTACATATTCAGAGCTTCTAGACTAGCCGTGGCCATGGCCAAAGGGAGCTAGTTTCCTTTTTAGCCTAACGTCTTTTTTTTTTTTTATTTTAAAATCATGGGGTCAATTCAGGGCTAGGTATGCAAATATTCGGTGCAGGTACCCCTGTTGATGAGGTGTGCCCCCCCCTTCCCCAGGCAGATTTCAACTACTGTCAATCCCACCTCAAGCCTAACGTCTTTTAAAATTCTATTTTTATCAACTACATTCAGGATCTCTTGATACATTTAGGATCATTGATAAATTTAGTTAACTTCTTTGAGAATGTAAACTTTAGTTCTTCTCAGAATGTTCCACATGTCTATACCTCTCTGGTGCGTGAGCCCTTCAAAAGTCAGGAGGTTCCTGAACTTCTCTGGCATCCCAGAGTTGGGTGTTTAGAAGTTCCTCAGTAAATGCTCAAGTGAGTTATTTTGTCTTAAAAACAAAATAGCCTTAAAAACATAAAACACTGTAGAAAAGAGTGAAGATGATGATGACATATGTATATAACACTAAGTTTTCAACACATAAAGCTCATGAGACTCCTAGCACTTGTTCAGGCATCTGACAAGTGTCTGTGTCACCCCACACTGTGTTCAAATTAAAAGATTTAGAAAGGCACAGTGTCCCTGCCCTCATGGAGTTTACATTCTAGTAGTGCAATAAAGGATGGTTACTTTATAATTAGTAAGCACTTATAAGTGAGAACACGTATTTGACTTTCTGTTTCTGAGTTATTTCACTTAATGGTTTCCAGTTCCATCCATGTTGCTGCAAATGACAGGAGTTATTTATTATTATTATTATTATTATTATTATTATTATTATTATTATTTTGAGTTGAAGTCTCACTCCGTTGCCCAGGCTGGAGTGCAGTGGTATGCTCACAGTCACGGCGTCAACCTGCTGGGCTCCGGCAATCCTTCCACCTCAGCCTTCCAAGTAGCCAGAACTATAGGCGTGCACTACCATGCCCAGCTAATTTTTTATTTATAATAGAGATGAGGTCTCACCAAGGTGCCCAGACTGGTCTCAAACCTGCAGGCTCAGGAAATCCACTTGCCTTGGCCTCCCAAAGTGCTGGGATTATAGGCTGAGCCACTGAGCTTGGCCAGGAGTTTATTCTTTTTATGGCTGTGTAGTCATGTGTCGCTTGACAACGGGGATTTATTCTAACAAGTGTATCGTTAGGCAATTTCAGCATCATGCAAATATCATAGTGTACTTACTCAAACCTAGATGGTATGGACTATATATTTATATATTTTTTTCATGTGGAAAACCAAATGTTCCAATGCCTTTCTTCAGTCACCTCCCCCACGTGGCCTGCATTGCCAGTATTAAGTGCTGAATGTCAGGTTTTCTGTAGCTGTTCCATTATAATCTTACAGACCTGCCATCATATACGTGGTTCATCACTGACTGAAACATGGTTATATGGCGCCTAACTGTATTTTAAAACGTTTTACTTAAATTGAGTTCCTCTATCGGTTTTTCTAGATGAGCACTTCTGAGGAGTCTGATGAGATGCCTATGCCAGATTCTGAAAGTGTATTCGTTATCCCTGGAAGTGTTCTCCTCTGGCGAATAGCCCCACGGCCTCCAAATTCTGCCCAGGTGAGACCAGGCCCCCTGAATGTGGCCTGTGTATATTCAGCTTTGGGGCACTTTTTCCTGGGCACATGTAGGGCCAGCCCTGGCAGCATTGAGATGTAGGCAAGTTGTCACCAGAATGCCTCTCAGGTGTCCCCCATGAACCCCTGCGTGCACTTCCCGGCCCCCGCGCATCCGTGCTGCCCATCCCTCTGGTGTCTGGCTGGGAGGACATGTGAATGGGGCTTAATAGCTATGCAGGGGAGGAGGACTGGCCCTTGTCAAATACAAGATGATGCAGACTGGTCGATATAAACCCTCCAGACTCAGCAAGGAATGACTTTGATGAAGAAAAAGGAACGTTACTTCTACTTAAAGTTGATCATGAAAGAGGATATTTATCTTGTGAGGCCTGCTTTGAGAGTTCTTTGAAACAGATACCCATGGATGGTGTAGATGTTGGTGAAAACACTTAGATATGTGTGATCCAGGGAGACTGACCATCATTACCACAGAAGGGAGGGGCCACTGTCAAACCAAGCCTCTTCTACCTTCAGGACCTTTCATTTTGCTTTATACCTTGGTATATGTTAATGTGATCATTTCGCTTCTTTTCAGATGTATAATTTTACCAGTTTTGCAATGGTTTTGAATGAAGTAGACAAGGAGATGGAGAGTGTGATCCCTAAGACGGACTGCAGGTTACGGCCTGACATCAGAGCCATGGAAAATGGAGAAATAGGTAACTAGCTTCTAATGATGCAACCAGTGGAGATCAATGTCTTTGGAGATGATGCTTTATTTCTGGTGATTATTAGCATCATTGGGGTACTAGCATTTTTAGTCTCTCTTAGAGATTTTTAAAATTAAAATTCAGTTTAAATTCAATAAATATTATTTGAAATGTGGAAATATGAGGTAGATTGAGAGTGTACAAGTGCAGGTGTGTCAGCATGGATGTATTGCCTAGTGGTGAAGTCTGGGCTTTTAATGTACCCACCACCTGAATAGTGAACATTGTACCCATGAAGTAATTTCTCATCCTTCATGCCCTTCCCTCCCTCCCACCCTTCCGCGTCTGTGTCTGTTGTTATACTCTCTATGACCATGTATATACGTTATTTAGCTCCCACTTAAAAGTGAGAACATGTGGTATTTGATTTGTTTCTGAGTCATTTCACTTAATGGTTTCCAGTTCCATCCATGTTGCTGCAAATGACTGTGGGGTATATATATCATTTTATTATCCAGTCATCCACTGATGGACACCTAAGTTGATTCCATATCTTTGCTGTTGTGAATTGTGCTGCAATAAACATATGAGTGCAGGTGTCTTTTTGACTCAGTAATTTGTTTTCCTTTTCCTTTGGCTAGATACCTAATAGTGGAATAGCAGAGTTTTTAGTTCTTTGAGAAATCTCCATACTGATGCATTGTTTGCAAATACTTTCTCCCATTTTATAGGTTGTTTGTGTTCTCTGTTGATTATTTCTTTTGCTGTGCAGAAGCTTTTTAGTTTAATTATGCCCCAATTGTTTATTTTTATTTTTGTTGCATTTTGAGATCTTGGTCATAAATTCTGTGTTTAGACCAATGTCTGGAAGAGTTTTTCCCAGGTTTTCTTATAGGGTTTTCATGGTTTCACATCTTACATTTAAGTCTTTAATCCACCTTGGCTTTTTATTTCTGGGTTCTCTATTCTGTCCCATCAGCCTAAAGCACTTTTATCTTAAAGTGTTAAGTTTCTTCTAACTTAGTAGTCCTCAAAAAGGGGGCAGTATTTTTCCCCCAGGGGCCGTGTGGCAACATCTGGAGACTTTGGTTGTCACGTCTAGGGAGGTACTACTGGCATCTCCTGGCATCAGTTAGCAGCCAAGGATGCTGCTGCACTCCCTCTACTGCATGGAGCAGCCTCTTACAATGAAGTCAACAAATCCAACATGGCAGTAGCGCCATGGCTGAGAAAAAAATTTTCTAACTAGATACGCTCATTCTTTTCAGTGAGACAAAGCAATAGAATTTTGGGAAACTGAATTTTTATGAATGGAATCTGAAGGAGCTCTGTGAGGTCTCACTGAAATTTAGAGTAATTGCACACTTATTCAGTTTTTACATCCAATTTTTCACTGAAGGATTTGAACATAATTGTTCCAACCTTAAGAATAAGCAGATTCTTTTTTTTTTTTTTTTGATTTGGAGTCTCACTCCATCGCCCAGGCTGGAGTGCAGTGGTGTACTCACGGCCACCCCAGCGTTAACCTGCTGGGCTCTGGCGATCCTTCCGCCTCAGCCTCCCAAGTAGCTGGAACCACAGGCGCGTGCTACCATGCCTAGCCTGGCTAACTTTTGATTTATTGTAGAGCCGAGGTCTCGCCAAGCCACTCGGGCTGGTCTCGAACCTCCGGGCTCAGGCAATACACTTGCCTCAACCTCCCAAAGTGCTGGGATTACAGGCTGAGTCATCGCGCCTGGCCAGGCAGGTTCTTTTCGGTAAATGTGAGGTTGCTGAGGGCACAGGCTGTCAACGTGATGTTATGTCTTGATGCCTGCTCCGCTGTCACTAGCTCAGGTATGTGTTAACATTGCAGCTTGATGTTTGACTGTGGTATTTGTGTTCTAATGAGATGAAGATGATGCTAACACATGTGGAAGGTGCTTCTCCATGAAGTTATTGTGCATAGTGCTGAGTCTGTCATCCTCCACAGACAGTCATGTTTTTTATTGATGGTCTGATTTTAGATCAAGCTGGTGAAGAAAAAAAACGACTTGAGGAAAAACAGAGAGCAGCCCGTAAAAACAGATCCAAGTCAGAAGAGGCCTGGAAGACAAGGTGCGTGCCTTTTTCAGGACGTGTGGCTAAGCCCCTAGGCAGGGCTGTGTGCAGACAGGGCAGGGATGTCAGACACTGAACTCTAGAGCAAGGGCCTAACATAGGCTCTGTCGAGTTGTTCCCAAACCTGAGACAAAAGTATTTCCACTGACTTTAAGGATTAAGATGGAAAGAAATGCATGTGGACAAAGAAAAATGACTCTTGGGAAATTGGGGTTAAAAATATTCCCAGTTATCACAGGTAAATATCAGTTAAGCAAACTGTCTTCTTATCCAGCATACCGTGTCCCTTCCTTGTTTAAGTGGGAAAGTAAAATCCAGAATTATAGCTTTTGGCATTAAAAGACATTTAGGGCCGTTTGCTCACATATGTGAGTACATAACAGGGCCATTTGCTTATATGTGTCGTGTATCAGTGGCATTTAGACATCTTTTCCAAACACAAAAGAGATGGCATGTAATGGAAGTGGGATTCATATGAAGTAACACCTTGGATTCTATTCAGAAATAGAAAGTAGGCAATACAATTTCTGGCTGTTGAAAGTTTTTTTTTTTTTTAAAGAATCAGGAGTCATTTAGTAGTCACTTGTATTAAGTGATAGAATTACTTGTAAGTAGGAGTAGCATAAAAACAGTTTCTACGTTTGCATCGCCTAATAGAAACCATCGTCCCATAATTCAGTCATAAGTTTTAGTGCCAACAGGGGCTTAATTTGGGGTAACCATTCCAATAAGGTATTATTTGGTAGCCGTTTTGCATCTTAGAGAATGATAATTATTAGAACTAGAAATGGCCTTGGAAATCATCTAGTCCCATGGTTTTTAGCCTTTTTTTGTTAGCATCAAAATCTTTTTTGCAAATGAACTCATAGAGAAGCTGCATATAAAACACATGCAGACAGAGCTGTACTGTTTGGGTGAGGGTGAGGGGCGGGCAGGACCTTGACCTCCCTGCCTCCCCTGCCCTGCCCAGCCCCTATCTCGGGTCCCTGGAACTCTGCAGAATACAGTTGGAAAACGTCTGGTCTAGAAATCCCTTCTTTGTACTTGGGAAAAGCCAAATGCTGGTGTATTTCATTTAGGGGACATGCTCAGGGACATAGACTAGTAAGCTGCAGACTCATGACCAGAGCCTCCACCTTCAGAAGTTCATCAGCCAAGGCCACATTACTTGATGGTGGTCACTTGGAGAGAGGTCAGGCTATACAGTGTGTTCCAAGTTCCTCCATACGAAAAGCCAGCATTCCTACTAATATTCCTTTCGCTGACTTGAAGAGAGTTCAGGCTAGAGTTTCTCAACCGATAAACCATAATTCCTGAATGGCCGCTTGTGATCCTGACCCGTTTCCTTAGAGGAGCCCACAGACCTTCCTAGGTAGGGCATGGGGAGGAAGTGGGAGAACTGGTGAGAGACATGGGACTTCTGGAAGGGTGACGAGGCAGAGGACATTGGCAATGCAGTCTCCCCACCGTGCGAGCATTATGCAGAATTAATGTTTTTATAAAATGTCATTTTACTGTTAGAGACCCAGGGACTCTGAAATATTGAATAAAGGGCAGCAAAGAAATCTTTTCCTTCCTTTTCCTCTTTGCCCACACTTTTCTAAAACTTTTAAGACTTTAGACAGACAAATGAACTTTTTCTCTGAGGAAAGAGGATGGGGTGATAGCAGCAGAGTTTCCAGACATGAGTGCTCAGAATTAGGGGAACTGGAGGTTGAGAGAAACCCTAATCCCTTGTATAAAAGCATCAGTCCAGAGGTGCACATCTCAGATCACCAAGAACAGGTGATCCCCAAGGTAGGCTTGCAGGCATAGTCCTTAGCGAGCTTTTTCAAGAAGCTCACATGTGAACAAGACTATCCTTTGCTATTAAATATGCCATTTTAGAAAATGTCTCCTTGCAGCTTAGACTTTTTCCCTCTTCCCATATCATGTGGAAGAAATCTGATGGCACAGGGCCTGAGGCTTGATTAAGTTTTTTTTATTACCTTGATTTGGGTTGCTTTTCTGAAGTGCTTTACTTTGCTAAGCCTGACTACAAAAATCATTTTATTGCTTGGACTTTTGAAACCCAAAGGAATGTAACAACGGTGTATTTCACATTAGACAAAAATTCTGTGGCTTTAATAATAGTTCCTGATAATTTTTAGTGTATCCAAAGTCTGAATAACCCATGTCATTAAACTTCTAAATTTCTAATTAGGAAAAGTCTCCAAAGCTAAATAAATAATATATATAGTAATAGTAATAGTCTAGGAAATTTGGTCTAATGGACTTGTAGTATATGATCCCTTTGAGGAATTAGCTTAACATAAAACATTTTTTCTCTCTTAGGGTTTTTAATTGTTACTATGGTGATAGTAAGAACTTTGGTAGGGCCAGGCTCCATGGCTCAGCCTGTAATCCCAGCACTTAGGGAGGCTGAGGCGAGTGGATTGCCTGAGCCTGGGGGTTGAAGACCAGCCTGGGCAACTTGGCGAGACCTCGTCTCTACAATAACTCAAAAATTAGTCGGGCGTGGTAGCACACACCTGTAGTTCTGGCTACTTGGAAGGCTGAGGCCAAAGGGTTACCTGAGCCCAGCAGGTCGACCCTGGGGTGCTATTGCACTCCAGCCTGGGTGACTGAGTGAGACTCCAACTCAAGAAAAAAAAGAACATTGGAGGGCAACTCCCTCAGGTCCCCTCCCACTTTGGGAACTTTTCTGTCCTCTCAGTAAATTCTGTTTTTTTTTCTTTAAACAACATTGGAGACTTACCAAATGAATGTAAACTCACACTTCATGGCTAAATATTTTTGTTTTTTTATTGATATATATTTGTACATTTTTTATGGTGTACCTGAGTTATTTTGTTACATGCGTAGAGTGTGTAATGCTCAAGTCAGGGCATTTGAGGTCTCCTCACCTAAGTGTTTATCATTTGTGTATGTACGGAACATTTGACATCTCGTCTACCTATTTTGAAATATATAATACATTGCTGTCACCCTCCTCTGCAGTCAAACACTAGCGCTTATTCCTTCTAACTATATGTACCCATTAGCCGCCCCCCCCATTCTCCCTTCCCACAGACACCTAGTGGTTATCTATCGTTCTGCTCTCCGCTTCTATGAGATCAACTTTCTTAGCTCCCATGTGTGAGAACACGCAATATTTGTCTTTCTGTGCTCCATTTATTTCACTTAACATAATGAGCTCCATTTCTATCCATGTTGCCACAAATTACAGACTTTCATTATTTTTATGACCAAGTAGTATTCCCTTGTATAGATACACATTTATCCATTCAACCATTGTTGGACACTTAGGTTGATTCCATATCTTTGCTATTGTGACTAATGTTGTAATAAACTTGAGGATGCAGATATCCCTTTGATATATTGATTTCCTTTCCTTTGGATAAATACCCAGTAGTGGGATTGCAGGATCATAAGGTAGTTCTATATTTAGTTGTTTTGGAAATTTCCACACTGTTTTCCATAGTGGCTCTGCTAATTTATATTTCTGCCAACAGTGTATCCGGGTTCCCTTTTTTCCACATCTTAGAAAGTGTGATTTGTTTTTTGGAGATTTTGAAATTTTTATTTTTAAAACTTAGGGATGAGGTCTTGCTATGTTGCCCAGGCTAGTTTCAAACTCCTGGCTCAAGCAGTCCTCCTGCCTTGGCCTCCCAAAGTCCTGGGATAACAGGCATGAACCACTACTCCTAGTCCTGTTTTTAATAATAGCCATTTCAGCAAGGGGAAGATGATATTTCCTTATGGTCTTGATTTGTGTTTCCCCAATGATTAGTGATGTTGAGAATGTTTTCATATACCTGTTAGCTATTTGTAGGTCGTCATTTTAGATATTTCTATCTATGCCCTTCACCTACTTTTTAATGTTTGTTTTCTGTTCTTTGAGTTTCTTGTATATTCTGAATATTAGTCCCTTGCCAGAAAAATAGTTTGCAAATATTTTCTCTCATTCAGCAGGTTATCTTTTTACTGTTTCCTTTGCTGTGTAGAGCCTTTTAGTTTAATATAGTCCCATTTGTCTATTTTTGTTTTTGCTTCCTGTAATAAATATTTTTAGAAGCAATTTATTTGGAAAGAATGGCAAGGACATGGAAAACTATGTTCATAAATGTTACTCTGAAAACTAAATCATATTTAGAGTATTACACAAATTTGTGAGCATTTTGAGCAAGTAAGTTTGTATTTCTATTACCTAAAGAAAGTTGGTATAATACCAGTAAAATTTTGTATTTCTACTACCTAAAGAAAGCTGGTATAGTACCAGTAAAATGGGTGACATTTTTTTAAGGAGAAAAAATGATTAGGGCAGCTCTTTTTAGCATTTGAATAGGACAGATTAAGATGTTACAAGCTAGATGTAGCCTAAGAATCCGTAAGATTTGGACTAATTTCAGTGGGTTATATAAGAATATATAAGAAAAATCATGGGCTTCAGAATGAAACCTAAGTTTGCTATCAGTTACTAGCTTGGGCAAGTTATTTAACTCCTCCGACATTCAGCTTCTAATATAAAATGGAGCTTTAAGAGTTTAGGGAGCATTTACTCTGAATCAGGCACTGTGCATATTGCTGTAGGTATGTTGTAAAAGTTAATTTCCTTAATTCTTTATTCCTAACTGCTTAAAAGAATGCCTTTTAGTGGAAGAGTGGGGTCCAGAGTGAACTGGTTAGACAAATTGTTTCTAACAGCCCTATTAGAAGACTCTGCTTCTGTCAAGTAGTATAACTAAGTGCTGTGGGAAATCCATTACTTCAGTGAGGCATGGTTACCCCCCTTTGAAATATTATCCAACAGACATGTGCCCCAAAGAGAAAAACAATATCACTTCCCAGCATCTCTTTAGAAATCCCTCACAGAATGAATTCCTGTGATAGGAAAATACTGTAAGCTGGGGAGAGGCACATACCCTGGATTTCAAATCATTTCCCTTGTAAGTCTTGTCTTTTCTCTTTACACAGGTGGTTCCATCAAGGTCCTAATCCCTACAATGGAGCACAGGACTGGATTTACTCTGGCAGCTACTGGGACAGAAACTACTTCAATTTGCCTGACATTTATTAAAATGCAGACAAGCCAGGGTGTTTGGCTCATCTACAAATAAGTCTTAAAACCTATGTTTTTAAATTTTTTCTGTTGGTTTCTACTCATCTTTTAAAAAAAAGAAAAAACCCACTCATGAGATAACTTGTATTTCACTCAACAAAAGTAGGGCATAAGGTGGTATTGGTGATAAAGTCTTAGAAAAATGCATAATTTTGCTATAAAACATACTTATTTGGAATACTATTTTCTATAGAGGTAAGAGAAACTGCTGGAGAGTATGCTTTTTATGGTTGCTGTTGCCATATTTACTGAAGGTTTATACCTAAATGTAACTTTAGCTTTATGGAATTATATAGTAATCCCAAATCAAGTTATTTTGAATATTTTTATGCTGTCATGCTTGAATGTGTTAGCTGTAACTTGGAAATGTTTAGAATCTCCTATACAGTGTTTATGTACTCAAATGTAGAGGTTATGTCATTTTTTAAAGACTCCATTGGTGAGATGGCTTTTATTCATAAAATCCTCTTAATTTTACCCCTTCCAACCTCCAAAAAGAAAAAAAAAAAGCCTGAATATTCAGAATAGATTTTCCTGATTTGAAAAATTAAAAGAATTAAACTGGAAAAGTATTTCATTTACTTAGTGCTCTGAGTTTGCTTTTATAATTTTCTGTACTCAGTGTCATTAGTTAAAATGTTTAAGTTATACATGTTTGAACTGAAAATATGTATAAAATCTAGCAATTCACAAAAATGTCCTAGAAATACAGATTTAAATCACCATTACATAATGACAGACCTTTTTAAATGCTTCCACTTCCAGTGGCAAATGCCACCAGAGGAATTAAGTTGCACTAATGTATGTATTGTAAGTATCAAACTATATAAAAGAGGAGGTCTTGTGCATTTCAAGTTTGCAAGCCACCTGTGTACTTAAAATATGTATGGAGACTACTGTACAGTAGCTTTACCCCTTTAATTGGGGTACATTAATCTTAAATCTTATAGTATTTATCCACCCAAACCCCAGACTGAGACATTGCTCCAAGGGGCCTTAGGTAGCTGCCAGTAAGTTATTTTAATTGCTGTCTTGAAGTTAACAAGTGCTATAATGAAATAATCTACCTGATGCTAAATAAAGGCTTTAGAATGTTCCCCAAGTGTGGTTTCTTTTAAAATTTCAAATATACTAATGTTGCCACTGTATAACTAAATTGTTAACTGTGTCCTTTCAAAGAAGTCCTTGTGGTCCCCCAGTCCCTATGGCAGTGGTCCCCAACCTTTTTGGCATCAGGGATTGGTTTCATGGAAGACACTTTTTCCAGACCAAGGGGTGGAGGTAGGGGGAATTTGCAGTCAAACCTCACTGCTAATGTTAATCTGTATTTGCAGCCACTCCCAGCGCTGGCATCACCACCTCAGCTCCACCTCAGAGAATCAGGCATTAGATTCTCATAAGGCGTATGCAACCTAGATCCCTCGCCTGCGCAGCTCTTGATAGGGTTCACTATCCTATGAGAATCCAGTGCTGCTGCTGATTCGTCAGAAGGTGGAGCTCAGGCAGTAATGCAAGTGATGGGGGAGCAGCTGTAAATACAGATGAACCTTTACTCGCTCTCCACCTGCTGTACAGGCCACGGACTGATGCAGGTCCATGGCCTAGGGGTGGGGACCCTTTCCCTATGGCCAAAAAGATAACCGGCTACCTTGCATGCATAGTGGAAAGTAGGCAGTTAGCACTCAGTTAATCATCTCTGGGTAGATACAGTATCACAGAGACGTACTACTGTATTCATTTGGCATGAATCTTAAATATAGAATTAAGTGGGAATTACCTCGCTAGAAAATTTATGACTAGATCTGTTAGAGTGGAAATGGTTTAAAATACATATACATAAGAGTTGGAAAATGTTATTGCTTCACAAGTTTGAAAAGATTTAAGGCCTTTTGTGTTCCATTGTTTGTATACCTCCTAAATTATAAAAATAAGCAATATAAGGTTTTATGCGTGCATGAAGTTTATTGATATACACTTGGTGGTAGACTCCACCTTGAATGTTGACTCAAACGGCATCACTTTCAGCATCTGTTAGGAATAATGTAAACACTTTAAATCCAATCACAAAACTGATCATTTGAAATAAGTGGAAGATCAGAACTACAAGGTCTACCCTGCTGTTACTAAGCTCTTAGTTATCTGTGCTTTTGCACTAAAATATCCTAGCTTCATGCTGAAGACTGCCATTTTGACAATTCCACTCAAAATCCGTAATTAAGAAGTACATACAACCCTAAGATATTTTGGAAACAGTTGTCTTTCCTTAAATATAGTAACTGTAGTCCCTGAGTCCATGAATGAAATCTTGCTTTTATCCATTTCTCAGATGTTCCCACAAATTGTTTTAAGTAACTGACTCATATGTGTATACCTCTTGTATTAATGTACTCTTTAACTCATCTCGATGCTTCCTCTTTTGACCTCTCCCTGACTTCTGATCCATGTTGCACAGGGCAGCCTGGGGGATCTGGTGAGAACAGGAATCTGCTTCTATCGTTCTTCTGCTTAAGATACTTGTGCTGGCTTCCCACTGAATTTTCAACCTAAATCTCTTTCTTTGGTATGCAGGGGTTCCCTCTTCATCTTGTGTCTTCCCCCCATCCCCTCCCAGCCAGTTTCATGTGGTCTGTAGTCCCTCAAACTCCTATGCTCTTTCCTGCCCTAGGACACAGCCTGGGAGCTCTTTGTAAGGCTGGCTTCTTCTCATGCTCATGTGTCAGTTTACATTTGAGCCTGTAACACCCTAATAGTGACAATTAAAGGGCCTGTGCCAGTACCTTCTTTTCTTCACAGCACTTCACATATTTTTATACACCGTCCATTCTATGGTCTCACCACATGAAATGGGTGCACCATGATATAATCAGCACTTCTCTCTCACCTTGCCCTCCAACTGTTCCTAGCTCCTCCCCACTCCTTAAATATGCCAAAGAGAGACTGTCTTTTTTTATTTCAATCTATGTTAGAATCTACCATGGTGTTAGACAACAGACCAGGTATTCACAGGTGACTGAATTGATTGGTTCATTCATTCATGTACCAAATCCTTGATGTGAGCCATTGTGGTGCAGTACACATGCTGTGTATTTATGAGTAACTAGTGGTTAGGAAGTTGGAGACAATAACCACATCGAACTGGAGTACACCCCAACTCTATGTATCATCTCAATTTTTTAATATCTCAAATCTCCAGGTCAACAAATCAAAATGCTGAAAACCTCAAGTGTGTTAAGGCCCACATATTATGGTAGGAAAATTCACCTACCAGGTTTAAGTTTCTGCTTTGCGAACCTGGGCAGTAGTCACAGTAATTTCTCCAGCAATACCGTAACTTCCATAAGGAGTACGTTTGTCACCAGATCCTGAAATTTTTTTGGCTACATTCTCTACTGGGAAAGCAACAGAAAGAAAAACGGGACTTTGTGGTCTGGGGATATCTTGTCCACTTGGAGGAAGACTAGCATTCTGGGGATTTAAGGTATGTTTCTGGAATTTCTGATCTGCAGGAACAGCAATGGGCACTTGGACTGCAGCATATCTCTTCAAGTCATCTGATTGTGAAACAACAGCATGTCCAGGAAGAGGTTTCCATTCCTGTGCTTCCTGAACATTTGAGCCTACTAAAATAAAAGGTGGGGCACTGGTCTTCTTGCTGTCGTCCATCATCACATAAGTTGGAGAAGTAACTTTCGGTGGATGCTGCAGAAATTGTGGATCCTTAGGATTAGATAAATAGAGGGTTGCTTGGGGGAAAGGCCCAGGTGCAGGTGGCGGTGATGGGCGACTTTGTTGATTCATATCAGTTAGACAATAAAGGGTCCACATGTTAGAATATGGTGGTGGTTGTCCTGCTTCGCTTGCTGCCATTGCTATAAAAAAAAAATTGCAGGCATTAAAGGTTTGGTCTCTGTATCAGGCGCTATGCACAGTAATGTCAATGCAAGTCTTTTTTTACATATAAACAAACTGCTGTAGTGATATGTGCCATAAAGCATGCTATAGAGAGGGCTAAGTAAATTGTGTGTGGTAATGTGAAAGAAGAGATTCTCTACAGCTGGAAACTGAGAACAGTGTTGTTGTGACAGCAAGTGGCAGGGACAATACAGTTGTGGCTGAAGAAATGACCTTATTCTAAGTTGCTGTTTCCAGTTGCTTCAGCTTTAGACATGGCTTCTACAGGCTCCTCAGAGAGCAAACTGAACAGTCAACAAAACTTTAGGCTTTATCCAAAAATCAATTGAAGAGTGTGTTAAACCAGTGAAAAAGGTGTTAACGCATCTGCATAGTGATTTTTTTCTTTTCCTAAAGAAGTTAGCACTAGGTGTCATCTTGGATCATGTAATCAAGTATCTCTGGCCCTTCACAGACACCATTATCTCCATTAGTCAACACATATAAAACATGACATAATCTGGGACTCAGAATTCCAGAGAGCACTCCTTTTAGGCAAGGCTTGAAACCATAGGTCCTAGGTAGCAGTCAAAGGCTAGTTAGTCCTACAAGGGGTTCTTTAAGAAAAAAAAAGGAGATCTAGGAGGCCCATCCATCTACTTCCACCAAGGAATCTATAATACCAAGTGTGACCTGCTTAGTGAAGACAGCACTGTCTTGGCTAACTGAGTCCCAGAAGACGGCAGCTAGGAGAAAAAGTTCCTGATGGAGGAATTTCACTTAGCCCAAATGGGCTGAGTTTGCCTTTTGAACACTGGCCCATCTGTCCCTAGTGCAGCCTTTTTATTCCTTTCCCAGAGAAGAAAATAACACTATGCACATGATTAAGCTGATATGTTTTCAATAACTTCAGATACTTTCAATTGATCTTTAAGCTTCTTGAAAAATACGTACAAGTCAGGTCTTCGGGTTTTTTTTTTTTTTTTAAAAGGCAGAAAGATTTTGATCATCTGAAATTTTTTGTTGTTTTTGTTATTAAATATCATTTTGGTGTTGACGACTCTATTTTACTGGAAATAGATAAGCATTTGAAAATAGTGCCTCAGTCTGGGAGTGCTGCTTAAGCCACAAGTATAATGCCAGTCCCACATGCTGCACTCCCAACGTTGCCCTCTGCCTTTTCAGCTGTGCAGAATCTGTCACACTGCCAGACAGAATTTGATCTTTTCTAAACACCTGCTTTGGTAACAATTCTTTATCATTCCGGCTTAGATAAGAGTCAGGGTTGAAAGAGTTTCTGCAAAAGGAATGGAGTGGGGACTGGCTCATGCATGTCCCTTCCATCCCTAAAAAGAGAAGGACCTCTGAACCTACCTATGAGGCAGGGCGGTGAGCAGACCAAATGCCATAATTAGATCGAGAGAGGAAAACATAGTGACAGTTCAGCAGCCAAGGAAGCAGCCTGATTTTGGCAATTGTCAGCCGTAACTGATCAAAGGAAGCCAATCATCTGAAGTGCATTCATTGTTGTTCAAGTGCCTCGCTATCCTTTCTGCTGCCGATGCCTCCTCTATTGCGTGACACAAGTTCAACCTGACTTTTCCTCTCTCCATCCAGCTATGAAGCTGCTCCCTTAGCTACAAGCTCCCAGACAGAAAATAAATGCTTGTCCCAGCACCCCAAACCTGGTTGCAGAGCTCTCCTGACTCAGTGCGAAGGCAGAATCAAACACCACCATTTTTTTCATTTTTTAAATTGCCACAGCCTATATAAATGTATTGCTGTCATTTAATTTTACATTCACAAGTGAGAAATTTTAAACCAACACCCCTTAATCACAACAGGAGTATTCAGATCACATGAATATATTTTGTACCTGACAACAGGCTATGTTGTTCACTACATATATGTGACCAAAAGAATAACACCAAAGTATTATTCTAGATGACAAAACTTTGAGACCAAGCTTTGGGGATGTCACCTTAAAATCACTCATATCATAACAGTAAAATCTCAAATACAGCAAAGCCTTTAAATAGGTTTTAGCATTTAAAAAAAAAAATCTGAAAATAGAGTCTTTGACCAATCTGCAGGAAGCCTACGTGGTTACCTGAAATACAGATGTCACCTGAAATGCAATTTGTAGTCGTGTAAGTATCTAATTTTCTTACCTGGTTTCATCAAACCTTGTTTAAGTGCTGCTTCCCCTTCTGGTTCAATTTCTGGTGTAGTAAGACCTTCAGGAACAGGAGGAAGGGGCCACTAGAGGATTACATAGATGCACCCTCAGTCTCCTGGGGTGCAGAGCTTTCCCATAACTCCTCCTGCCCAGTACTGTCAGGGACTATTGGAATGATCTCCATTTCAAGGTGCAGAGCGTTTTCAGAGCCTATTTTGATAGAGCCCTTTGCATCCAGGGGTTGTTCAGGTACTTTGGGCTGCCCTTCCCAAGAGGTGTCAGAGAGCAGAACTGTAGCTTCTGCCTCCACATGTACTGAGGAATCGTGCTGTGCATTCTCCTCCAACTGTGGAAGTTTTGCAGACTCTATAGGATTTTTAGACACGCCTGAGGTGGTCTTGTCTACAGGTGTGGGACTAACTGGTGGTAACTGCTCATTTTCTTTAAGACAAGCAACTTGATCAGTAAAAGGGATAACTATTTGTTCTGGCATTTGCTCGATATAAATAACTCCTTCAGTCACAGGCACATTATTATAGATAGATGATATACGAACAGTCGATGTGACCTCAACATCAGCCTGCAAAGAGACCTCAGGAGCTTGATCGTAAACAGGAGGTTCTTGTTCAACCTGCAAGGGGAATGAGGAAGCCGTTGATGGTTCAGCCTCATCATCTTTAGGTTTAGAACCCAACTCTACACGGACAGATGTCTGGCTCACAACCTGTACTTCTAGTACCTCTCCACAACACGCAGGAGGAGCGGCCACCATGACATCTTCAGCAGCCTCCAAGCTGAGCTCCTCCTCGGTAGCAACAGGCATACTGGTTGCCACATCCACCATTAAAACCTCAGACTGATCAGCATGAATAGATGAAACTTTACCTAACATCTGAGCAGCAAATTGAGCTGGGTCAGCTGGGACGTAGGCAAACTCTGGCGAGACACCTGCTGGAGATGGTGATGAGGGTGGGGTAGCAGTCTTAGGTGTAGCTGATTTGGAAGAAGGACCACAAGCTGCTTCAGGTGTCTGCCCGGGTTCTAGGCGCTCAGCAAGACCTGAAAACTGGGTGCTTTTGTTGTTAAACAATGTTCCACCTATATTGTCCTCCTCTGTGTCCGTCGATTTTTCCATCCGTGTAGTTTCTTTAGAAACTACTGATGTTTTTTCTGGTTCTTTTACACATTCTTTTTTCTTCTCTTGTGTCGCTTCTTCTGACAACTTCGCTACTAAAAAATAACAGCCAGATGGGTTAATCAGCCCCTAATCCCCCATACAAGAACTTAATGAAAGAATTAAGAATTTTCCAACATCTATGATTTAGGGTGGGTAATAAAACTTTCCTGTCCTTATCTACTCCAAGACCCTCAGTTCATTTCCTTAGAAATAAGTGACTAAATAGCATGGTGGCAAAACTAAATAATCAGATAACATCCTAAGGCCAGTCAGCATCAGAAGAAAGATCGCAACTTTGTGCCTAGAAAAAGGGAAGCCGAAAATCTCCATGGAGAAAGCTCCTGATCCATCTAAACTTCTACAAAAAACTAGGGAAAGGAAAAAAAAAAAAAAAAAGACCAAGTTGGGCAACAAATTAATCTTCAGTTGGTGTAGTAATAACTTAGTAATGGCACAGATGCTGCATACTAATAAAGGTATTCCTAAATTTAAGAAAATTGGTATATAAAGCTTAACTTAATGACTTGGTAAACTAGGGTACTACAGGATTTTTTACATCAGGAAACATCACATAATCTAACCTAAAAATGGTAGCACCTGCTAGTGAGGTGTGATCATGCAAAGTCACACTAACCCAGACAAGAGGAAAGGAAAGAGATCTCTGGATCTGAAAGTGTGGACTTAACTGAATCCTCATGCATGAGAAAAATTCCCATGGCTTGGAAGGTCAGGACAGCTGATGACATATAGAAAGTCCCAGAGCTGGAAAACTGCTGTAAAAGTATTTAATGCACATCACCCACATACCTGCCTAACTATCTTAGTTGTTACTCATCAGAAGTTTTCACTTCTGCTTACTAAGGATTTTGTCTTGTGGGAGCATTTCTGTAAGATAATGAAATCTACAGGAAAAGTAGTTTGCTTTACAAGAATGTGTTTGGTTCAAGTGAAAACTTTGGAGACATGTTTTCATAGGTCCAGCTGCATTCCCAAAAGCAGGACTGTTTCCCTCTACATTGGATGCCAATTTCTTATAAATACAATTAAAGTGTCTAATTCTGGACATGGACACCACATCAAATACTCACGTACCGAGAAAGTTTAAAAAAGACAGAAGCGCCACATCTATGCTTACCTCCCTCTGCTTAGAACAGTAACCTCATTTTCCTAATCATCCACCTCTTCAGGACTTCCCCATTCTTTTAAAAAGCCCTTTTGCCCACCAATGCATTTAACTGCGTGCTTGTACTACATATAAAACACTGTTGTAGGCAATTTTGAGGACAGAAAGATTATTAAGACAAGACCTCATATAGCTCATATTCTAGTAGGGAATATAGAACAGATATACAAATATAGGCAAAAAAGTACAAGTATCTAATAATGGTACTAACCTTTATTAGTACCATCTTTATTAGTTCAGAGGAGGGAAAGAATGTTATTCAAGTAAGCCTGACCTTGGGAGAATTACTCTGATGCTTAGGAAATAGAAAGCTATAAAAAACATTGCTTCCATTATAACAAAAAACCAGATAGACCACATCATGACTTTTCTTGGGTTCAGCTGAGAGCTGAGGTCAAAAGGTAACCACGTAACCTGATTTCCAAAGAGGAACTAGCCCCACCAAGGAGAAAAGGGACAAAAGAACAGTCACAGCTGTAGCAGGGCCTGGGAAGAAGAGGCCCTGGCATACTAGCTGGTAAGAGGGTATCAGCTAAAATCTTCATGTACTGGGGTAAAGGCTAAAGGTGGCCCGGGGTGTCATTCTGGAATAGCTTGGGTCCCCAGACCCAAGGAGAGTTCACACTCACTGGCAAGCACTTGTCCACAGGCCTCACGTGAAAGACGGAAGCAGGATAGAAGGCCAAGCAGAAAGGCCAAGCTTCTACCACCAGGGCAGAGACAGGGGATACTGGCCCAACACTGACCCACAATACAAGGCAGTTTGGCTGCCATGTGGATGGAGGGCAGAAACACTGAGAAAGCCTCATCCCCAAAGCCCGGGCACACAGGGCCAGCCTAGGCCTGAGGCAGGCCCAGAACAACAGGGGACCTACTGCCCCACCGACCAGTCCAGCACTGAGTAACAAGAGACAGCATGCTGCCAAGAGGTGAGGGGCAGGGGCGTGAAGAGAAATGCCTTCTATGGGACAGGCTGGCAGGGGAGGCTGAAAGCTGAGGGGGAAGCACAGACGCTGAGAAATGCCCTCTGGCACCCCAGCCTCATTCTCAGCACAGTCTCAGCAGCTCTCTTGAGGCCTGTGGCACACTGAAGGTAATGAGAACAACAATAGAACCCAGGACCAGCTCCTCACTAGACTGACCTCCCACACCCCATCAACCCAAGGCTCCTCCAACAAGGTTTTACATTCCAAGTCACTAATTTACTTACCATGAGAAATTTTTAAAATGTTGCCAACCTACAGACTGAACTCTTACAATCCCTAGACTGCCTGCTTAGAGCCTATCTTATATGCTGCTTATATGGCATGACTTAGGCAACTCTGGAAAGGCCACTTGCCCTTTTAAAAGAGTCTCCCTCACAGGTCTGTGGTACCTGAAATGACATCTAGAAGATTGTTAAAATAATTTAGTTTTTGAAATATCAAAAAGGTTTAATCTTTTTGTCTTTAAGAGTCTACTGCCCACTCTCCAGGACATGCATGTGGCTCTACCACAGCCTCTGTCCACCCTGTGACCACAGGTACTGGGAGATCTTAGGGAGGATGCCAGGACAGCTTGGAAGCCATGAAATGAAGACTAGAGACTTTCGAGCAAGCCTCACCCATCGGAACGCTGAAATAGTGTGGAAAAACCAACACAGCAAACCCCAACCCAAGAAGAAAAACGGATATTCATCAGAATGGCAAAAGGCACCCCAAATATCAGGGAGGAGATTATGGGCGAAAAGCCCCTGTAACAGCACTCCACAGAAAAAGGCTGAACTGGGAATACAGGCCACAGTGCACTCCACAGACGAGTTCACTACTGAGACAACAGAGTGCTTCGTCCAGTAACATACCTACCCATCCACATTGACAGTAGCCAGCCCATACCTATAGGCGCCACCTGCTGGCCTGAAGGTTGAACGACGCATCACAACAGGTAAATTGCTCACACCAGCCTACACCACCTAGGAGCAAGTTAAGCCTCCTAAGACCCCTGCCACCCTAGCCTCAAGGAAGCAATGGGCCAGCCCACACTCCCACTACATCACTATTACAACCAACACCCGGGAAAGCCTACACACACAGGTCATCTATATCCAAGGAACACACACAGATTAGTCACCATAGTTCATCCAGATGAGAAAGAACCAAGAAACAACTCTTAAAGTATGAAAAAACAGTCTTACCCCCTCCAAAGGGACTCACCAATTCTTCAACAACAAAAACCAGCTACAATGACATTCCTGAAATGTCAAATAACAAATTCAGAATATTGATTATAAAGCTCAACGAGATGCAAGATAAAGTTGATAACCAACAAAAAGAAATTAGCAGAACAAGTCAAGAGATTGACAACTTAAAAAAAAAAACAGAACTAAAAAATAAAAAAAAAAACTCACTGGAGGAGATACAAAACACAATACAAAGCTGCAGCAGTAGCCTAGAACAATTGGAAGAAAGAATCTCAGAGATGGAAAACAGGCTTCCTTGAACTAAACCAGTCAGAAACAAACAAAAAAGAACCAAGGAGGAGGAGCAAAGCCTATGAGAAATATGGGATTATGTAAAATGACCAGACCTACGAGTCATAAGCATTCCAAAAGTTAAAATAAAAAGTACGGAAAATACAAGGGAGGACCAAAAAAACCCAGAATTTATTTTAAAATTGTGTATTTATTCTTACATGTTTAAATTTCAGTCACCTCCAAAGTATTCTCCATTTGATGCAACACAACTATTGAGACACTTTTTCCACTGCTCAGAACAGTTTTTGAACTCATCGATTTTGATGCCTTTTAGTGCTTCTGCCATTTTTTGTTTCACCTCTTCCACACTGGCAAAATGTTTCCCTTTGAGGACTATTTTCATCCAGGGCAACAAAAAAATTAGCTCAGGGCAAGATGGGGTGAATAGGAAAGGTGGAGCATGGATGTTGTGCTGTTTTTGGTCAAAAACTGCTGGACGCTCATGGTGGTGTGGAGGTGCATTGTCATGGTGGAAGAACCAGTCACCTGTTTGCCACAATTTGGGACATTTCTTCCACAACACAACCTCTCACAGCGATGCCAGCTGATGCAATGATGCCAATCAATTCCTAGAACACCTAGCGGAGGAATCCTGTACTGCAAGGGGCCCACCCTCCAAAAAAAGGTAATTCCAGGTTTTGGGGGGCCCCTCTCATATAAACTTTTGAATAGATTTCATAATTTTAAAAATTATGACCAGAAGCTTTACATTTTTACAGTATTTTTGAGTGACCAGAAGCTTTACATTTTTACAGTATTTTTGAAAGTGCAAGCACTAGATTAACCACTTGACTTTGTTTAGAATACATAAGTGAATGTTAGCAAATATATACATACTAGTTACCACATGTATATAATGTAATCTATATTGTGTTCCTGTCACTATCTATTTATTAAGAAGGGTAAAAAGGTTTTCTCTAAGGTTTTAAGGTATGTTTTAATACTTGCAACAAAAACAGAATTTCTGTCATACTAGCTGATAAGAGAGTATTAGTTAAAATCTTCGTGTACTGGGGTAAAGGCCAAAGGTGGGCTAGGGTGTCAGTCTGGAATAGCTTGGGTCCCCGCTTCACCTGGTTTGAGATCAGGTACCCTTATTGATGAGGTATGCCCCCCCCTCAATACCCTGGCAGTTTCCCACTACTGCCAATCCCTTTCTTATAGTATAATGATAATTGTTCAGGGTCTGCTTATGAGTGAGAACAGTTCTTTGTTTCTGTGATAGATCACTCAGCATTATAGACTCTAAGTCCATCCAAGTTGCTAAGAAGTTCATTACAAGTATTTCTTGAAGAGCAGATCTGACAGCAATGCATTCTGTTTTTGCCTGCCTGAGAATGTCTATTTTGCATGCATTTTTTAAAGGCTATTATTCTCTGAGTATATATTCATTTTAGCTTGGCAGTTTTTTGCTTTCAGTGCTTTATATCATTCTGTTGTTTTTTTGGCTTCTATGGTTTCAATAAAGAAATCAGTTATTTGTCTTACTATCGTTCCTCTGAAAATAATGCACCCTTTTACCCTGCCTGCTCTCCACATTGTCTTTATCTTTTATGAGGTACCTATATGTGGATTTCTTTGTATCTATCCTGCTGTGGGTTCAACAGACTTGAATCTGTAAATAAATGTCTTTCCATTAGAGTGGGAAAATTCTCAGCCATTATTTTTTCAAATCATACTTATTTTCCATTAATTCTCTTTTCTCCTCCTATGACTGCAATTATACAGACCTTTTCATGATGTCCCATAAACCTCCCTTACATTCTCCCCTATTGTTTTTCTCTTTGCTTTAATTCGGTTGTTGTCTATTGGCCTGTTTTTTAGTTCCCTAATTCTGTCTTCTGCTAGTAAAGTCAGCCAATAAGTTTTTAGTTTGCAGTTATGGAGTAACCATTTCTTTCTTATTTTGTAGATTCTACCTCTGTTAAAGTTCTCCATCTTTTCATCTATTTTCCATTCTTTCAAAATATTAATCCCATAGTTACTTTCTGTCCTCCTCAAGTAGTAATTCTAATGTCTGGATTTCCCATGGATCTGCTTCTAATGAGTGTGTCACTTGTTCCTGCTTCTTTGAATGTCTAGTAATTCTTAATTGTATACTGAAAACTGTAAATGACACTGTAGAGGTGCTGATTATGTTATTTTCTTCTAAATAGTATTGATTTTGTTATAATGGCAGATTACCTGATCTTCTTGAGACATGGTTGTAAATCTTGTTAAAGTGGGTGTATTTCACCTTTGTCCTCACTCCTAAAGCATTGTCTTTATTCATAGTGTGTGACCATTCTGCGTTCTGCTGTGCGGTCTCAACTAAATTGCCAGGGTTTCACAAGTCTCTTCATTTTGGCTGGGCTCAAACTGCAAAGCCTCTCTTAACACTGTAACACTTCTGAAACTGCTACTCAGCTTTCAGTCTCCCAACAGCTCTTCTCTATTAAACCTCCTAAAGCCTTTTGGATAGAAACCTAAAGGATATATATACATATGTTTTTTTTTAGGATTTTTTTTTTTTGCAGACTTTTAGAGGTCCTTCTCTGAAAATATATCCTCTCTGCTACTTTGTCACCCAAATTCCAGTCACACTGGCAGCCCCAAATTCTGCTTCTCTCTTACCTCTTCCCAGTTGACTTCTACTCATTGCCTGGGCTATATTTCCCTTCACAAGAACTGAAAAATGACTTCAGGAAGAAAGCCAGGGTTATATGGGACTCAATTTCTAAGAATCTCTCCTCCCAAGAATCCAGGCACTGGACTTTGTTTTATATAATTATCCAGTTTTTATTGCTGTTTATGATAAGAGGGTCTGTCCAATATCAGTTACTCTATCATAGCTCCATTGAATTTCATCTAGCACAGCATCTGGAAATTGGTGGGAATTTAAATATTTGTTAAATTAAATAATGGAGTGAACTTTAAAGATATGTATGCTTTGAAAGACAGAAAAAGGAGGGAAGGCAACTCCTGGCATAAGCCAAAATTTAATGACTTGAAATTACTTCACATTTTCAGGAGATGACAAAAAGTCTAAGGGTCTGGCGCAAAACGTCTGTGATATAAGAGAGATAACTACAAATGTAGACAGGCCAGGCTCAAGAGGCTCAGCCTATAATCCCAGCACTTTGGGAGGCCAAGGCAAGTGGATTGTCTGAGCCCAGGGGTTCGAGACCAGCCCGGGAAACTTAGTGAGACCTCGTCTCTACAATAAAATAAAAAATTAGCCAGGTGTGGTAGTGTGCGCCTGTAGTGCCGGCTACTTGGAAGGCTGAGGCAGAAGGATCGCAGGTCGACACTGGGGTG
The DNA here is from genome assembly GCA_963574415.1 of Tarsius wallacei. Classification (NCBI taxonomy): domain Eukaryota; kingdom Metazoa; phylum Chordata; class Mammalia; order Primates; family Tarsiidae; genus Tarsius; species Tarsius wallacei. Next base: position 18,444 of record CAUYQG010033581.1, on the reverse strand, counting down.
GCCGTGAGTGTACCACTGCACTCCAGCTAGGGCGATGGAGTGAGACTCCAACTCAAAAAAAATAAAAAGTAGATAGACTGAAAGCTTTGCATGCTACACTCTTGTAGAGGAATCAGAATTTACATACCATGACTTTGGCATGCCAGAAAGTATTTTACTTTCTCTAACTGACCTCATCTTGCATTAAAATGCTCACTTCCCCATGGCAAAATTTACTTTACCTTAGTTTTTTAAAAAAATGTTCGTTGTAGTTTAAAAGTCTCCTTTGGTTAACTATCAGGTCTTTTGGGTTACTGCTCCTTTATCAAAGGTTCTCCCCCTTCTAAAGAGGAAATCTGAGTGCTGGGGTAAGCTCTGATCCACATGCTGTCCTTTTCTGCTAGCTCTCAATTACTTCTGGCAGAGGCGTAACTCTGGTCTCTGGGCACTGGTCTCTGACATCGCTGCATTTACTGCTCAAATGTTTCCACTTTGTGGACAAGTGTGTCCTGTTGGCTTCTCTCTCTCAGGTTGGGCAGATCCCCTTCCTAATCCAGTCCTCTGTAGCATCTGGCTGACACTTTTTATTTTGTTCTCAGCATGGATATTATGTGCTATAGCCCTCTGATCACTTCACCTTTTCCCATTCTGATTCCTTGTTAGTCAATACTCCAACTGGGACACTTCAAAAATATCAGGACCATTAAAAACCACACACAGGCCATAGGAAATCAAGGATAGTATCTCAGGCCCATCTGAGAAATGACTATTATTTCCAATTTATTGTTTCAATATGTAATTCTCATATCCAACAAATATTTATGGAATGCCTGACAGCTGACAATTACAGTGTAAGTGCTGAGTGTGGCATGTGTTATACTAAGTGCAGTGCCATGCAAACTACAGTTTCTCTGAGAGACATGGATTCTTCTAGACAGCACCCCAGAAAGCAAAAAACAAGGCTTCTGTGCCCTGGCTGGAATGCTCATATTTTAGTGAATTTTGTTCAGAGAATTTACCTACCTTCCTTATCCCCAGTTTCTTTTTTTTTTTTTTGAGTTGGAATCGCACTCTGTCACCCAGACTGGAGTGCAGTGGCTGCTCCCAGCACCGCAGCCTCGACCTGCTGGGCTCTGGCGATCCTTCCGTCTCAGCCTTCCGAGTAGCCGGAATTACAGGCATGCGCTACCACGCCTGGCTGATTTTTCGATTTATTGTCAAGATGAGGTCTCACCAAGTTGCCCAGGAGGGTCTCGAACCCGCCGGCTCAGGCAATCCACTCACCTCAGCCTCCCAAAGCACGGGATTACAGGCTGAGCCACCGAGCCCGGTTTATCCCCAGTTTCTACCTCAGACAGCACTTTGTAGCTCTTTCTACACCTCATCACCACAACACCAATGCCAGAAAGGACTTTCCATTTCACTTTCCTTTACAGCAGGAACAGACCTTATTATACACTATCTCTTTTCCTTCTCTATTGCTTATGTAAAGTAAAACTTTGATTCTGATAGCTTTGGCTCTTAAATCAAAACCCAGCTCTGGAAATTTCAAGAGTCATCGCTCAACAAAAACAGACTCCTGCAAAATTCCAAAGTGTTAGAGCTTGCTTACTATGAACTTTGAAAACTTAAAATTGAATAATGACTTCCTTGCACCAAGCTCTAGTTTTCTTTCCCCAAAGCTAATGAATGCTTCAATGGGTAGAGATCAACAGAACAAACAAGAATAATTAGGAGTTATATGAAATCAAAGTACACTAGTTTAATATTTTTCAAAGTATCCCCACAAACTGAAGAGTTTAAATTCTGTAGACACTAGGGAACTATCAAAAGTTCTGGATAGCAGAGTGATGTACCCAGCTAAAAATCAAGATGTTCTTCCCCTTTATCTTGACACTGGTTTCCTGTGCCAGCTTTACTGCTTGGCTATATCTGCTTCCCAACCCAGCCCCCTCCTCTAACCCCTTTTCTGATATTCTGACCCCATTTCTTAACTATGCCATTTGGCAATACTTTATTTAGTCTTCTTTAATCTAAATGATTCCCTTAACTAATTAATCTTACTACAGTGGAAAAGCAGGAAGGACTTAAGTCCCTCCCATCATCATCACCAGGTGATCAAACTTTTTCTAAGCTCAAAGAATTTCTTAACTTGGCACAAATTACCACCCTGCCTAGGCAAATGCAAGACTTTGGGAAATGAAAGGGTTGTTGTGGTACAATATTCACCCCTGTTTAAGGAATGAGGATAGCTGTGCTTGAAAAAATGCTCAGGAAAGGTGCAGAGTAGTGTCAGAGCCTCATGATAAGAATATATATATATATACATATATACATATATATATTCTTTCTTTGCTTAATTATGAATATATATATATATATATTTCCTTGCTTAATTATGAATGGATAGTTACAAGCATGTCTAACCAGCCATAGAAATAAGGCATAACAATAGAATTGGCATAAGAATTTAAAAATTCAAGACAATATTATGAATACTTGATAGGAATAAATACCTCAATATAATAGTGATACGCATAACTGCTATTTCAATAGGAACTGAAATTGGGCCCAATGATCAGCAAGCAGATCATGAGTACAATTGTTAAAATCCCATCAATTAAAGATTCACCTGGATTAATGAAGAAACTCTCCTCATGAAAAGATTGCTAGGGGGGAGTTTTCATTGATTCATATGGTAGTGAGAATCTGTTTAATAAGATTGCAGAAAATCAAGAGGAGGATCCAAAAACTAGTTTCAAAAGATAGAAATGGGCATATGTGAGTGAAAAGACACAATGAAGACCCTGGACAGAGCCAGGGATAACCCTAAAGAAACGAGGCTCTGGAAAATAGGGAAGAAGATGAGAGACAGCAGGGAAGTGAGAAAAGTTTGTTCCCATGTCTGGTTCTTTTCCTCCTCCCTCACCTGTCTGTGCATGAAAGCTTGAAGTTACTGAAAAAATGGGTAAACACTAGTGGTTCTATGATGAGGCCTACCCCAAATGGGGCTCTTTCTAGGAAAAATCCCAGAATTAAATGTTCAACAAGCCAGGTGCGGTGGCTCATGCCTGTAATTCCAGCACTTTGGGCAGCTAAGGTGAGAGGATTGCCTAGCTCACAGGTTCGAGATCAGCCTGGGCAACATGGTGAGACCTTGTCTCTACAATAAATCAAAAAATTAGCTGGACATGGTGGCACATGCTTGTAGTTCCAGCTACTTGGAAGGCTGAAGTGGAAGGATCACCTGAGCCCAGCAGGTCAAGGCTGCGGTGGCCATGAGCATGCCACCGCACTCCAGCCTGGGTGACAAAGTGAGACTCTGACTCAAAAAAAAAAAAAAAAATTCAACAAAAACACTTGAGAGGTGTTCTTATTGCCATGCTTTCCATGCATACAGGCAGCTTGGTAGTAATGCTGCTAAGCAGCAAACTAACCAGTGTGGGAATAACTCTGAAGGATACAACATCACCATTGAGTGCTCTTATGAAACAAATATCTTTCATGCTCATATCTGATATCTGGAAGATGAGGGAGCACCAGTGCACTAGCGATGATAGTTAGCTATTGCCCACATCAAGTTCTAACACCTAGTGCTGTCTTTAGGCCAATCTAGCCTCATGCTGAAGAGACTAACAAACCAAAATAATGGTCAGTTGACTTATCCTCAAAAAATGGTTCATGTGCCCATACTGCAAGTCATTGAAAGCCTGGGAGGGCCTCAATACTTGGGGCCAACAGATAGAGGGTGTAGGGTATTATAGGTACTACCATCCATATTTTAAACTGGAATCCACAAAAAGGAAGTTTAATTGAACAAAAGAGAAGATAGCACCTGTTATACCAACATTTTTATTATGGAGAACTGAACGATCATGCAACCAAATTTACCCAGAGCTCCCATAGGAACAGCAGTTAGGGAATTAAACCAGTCAGAAGATAGGAGGCTATCACTCAGGGGAGGAAATTCCCTACAAAGTGGGAACCTTATGGCCTGTTTATCCCTAGATAGTCCCTCTTTAGCTCAGAGTATGCTTTCCTGGATGTAGGTAGACTCATGCAGACTCTATGATAGGACCTAAGTTAATGGATATTGTTTGTTCAAAAGAAAGTTTTTGGATAACATAAAAAAGCAAACAAACGAGCCAAACTGATATGAGACAGTAACACTGAACTCTGTATTTCCTGTTCATACCTTCCCATCTTCCCAGGACACTGTAACAAGCAATGTTCATTTCTACCCTACTGCCTAAAGAGCAATCTATTTCTACAACTATTCCATGAGCTTGCTTTCAGGGTTATCTGTTTGCTATGTCAACCTTTTTGATAACTTCAGTTGCTGGAGGAGAAAAGCAGCAGTATCTCCTACCATTCATCTCTATTAAAAGTGCTCCACTAATTTTGCTAGTCTGTTAATTTTGAGCCCTGCAATTCAAAGACGCTAACCTACAAGAACCACAGTCTACATGTGTTTAGTCCACTAGCTAAGATGAATAATGGATAAATTCTTCAGGATACAAATTAAACTCAAAGGCTACCAGTTAGTTACCTTCCAGTATAAAGATTCACTGACTATCACTATTTTCAAAGATGGCAAGTCTGTACACTCCCAATACTTTCAAATACAGGGCCTGGTATAGAGGATACAAGTACACAGACAATAGTAACCCTGACTACCTGGGAAATCAGGCTTATAGAGAGGGTATGGGTGGTTAATGTTCTTGCACTTATCTGTATATACTGCTGATGGTAAGCAAGTCCCAAATCTGTTTCTCATAGTGAACTGAGAATACCATGAGGTCCCACAAGAAAGCAGCCAGTCTAGACAATATTCCAGAACCATGATGTTTCATTCTCCTGCCCCTAGCTATTCTTTGTCTTGTTTTCTGTTTTGGGTGTCTCTTTCACTACAGATCCAAACCCTTATGATTTTTACATTCTCCTAGAACTCACTCCTAATTTCTCCCTACCTTGGTTATGTTATATATTAACATCACCAAAGTAACAGAATAAAAATGGCTGACAACTCACTGAATCCTACCTTTTCTTTATCTATGGTTATTCCAAAATATTGGTCAGCAAATTTAGTAAGAATTATTCATTTCCTACACTAGTCATTTTTTCTCTTTACAAAATTTTGTGAAAAGCTTTTTCTTGCCATTATTTTAGACACGTATGCCTGTCCCTAGGAATTTGACCATTATATCTTCTTTTGCTTATAGTGATCTCAAATTTTTACTCTATAAACTTTGCAACTTTTCTTATTTCTCCCCCTTTTTCACTGCTTCACTTTCAACTCAGTTTCATGCTGTCATGTTCGCATAAGACACTGGCCAATTACACATACACACACAAAACACAACTTTCTTCTAAGCAAATATACAGCATTATGTCAGAGTGTCTGAGATATGCTGGAGAAGACCATTATTTATGAAACACATATCTCTTTATATGTAGAGAGACTCTTGGAGCACAAAGCACAGTCAGAGACAGTTAACTGATCTCCTGACCTCCAGCCGGGACTGCAGTTACACCATCGAGGGTAAAAAATGGGTGGTTAACCTTCTATTTTAAAAAATTCTTCCAACAAGGTTATTTACACAACTTTCCTAAGTAATGCATATCATTATAATTTGAATCTTTATTACTATGAAATCCAATTCTCTTAAAGTTCATTATAATCCCTTAAAGACAGGGCATACTAGAAAGGATGTGAGTCACAGTTTACACATACTGTTCTTAGTCTCCATGTACATTCATTGTAATCAAATGGTTTGCAAAGAATGTGTTTTTCCTATTTTTTTCTTTTTAAGATTTAGAACTCTCCAAAATGTCAGTCCAAAGGTTTTTTTAAAAAACAAATTTAATAATAAAAATAATCAGTGGGTTTAAACAGAAAATAATTTGTGAACATCATTCTTAAGTTTGCATGTATGCTAGTAATGAAGCAATAATTTATAATCAGCATTATTAAAACTATCACCACTTGTGGCACTTACCTCTAATCTCATGAAATTGTTTAACCAGATCTTTTATATCCAAAGACGGATTCCCTGAAGGAATAAATACAGGAAATCAAATAGACACATGAAATTCCCAACTTAAAATTCTTTCTTTTTTAAAGCAACAAATATATAATCTAAAGCAGCAACAAACCTTCTCTAAATGTAAGAAGTTCTTTAAAATAAATTGCTGCAAACTGAGTGATGTTTGATGGACTGTTCTTGAGAATGGCTCTGCTGAGTCCCTCAAGCAGAGTCTTGAGGCCATAGGGTATGACAAGTCTGGGCTTTGAAGAAATCATTTTGGTAGGATGTCTGTCTTCTCAACTATAATGAAGAAAAACAGTCATAGACAGTAGTTTTACTAAAATATTTTTTATGCATTAACTATGGCTTCCAAGAACAAATCTATCTCCTATTAAAAATAGTAGCTTTAGTTCTAATCTCTAGATTTTATTCTGGTAAAATGGGCTACCTACTATGTACTACTAATAGTTTATCATCTGTAGCTAAGTAATCTAGTACTATTAAAAAATTCATAGGAAAAGCCCTGCCAAGACCCCACAATATTAAAAACCAAGAACAAAAAGCCAAACAAACAAAACCCGCTTTATAAAATTCAGTAACATGTAACATGCCAAGAAAGAAAAATAAAGCTCATGTATCTGTTTCCAAACGTCCTTCCAAATCATAGGCATTGGCTTTTCTCTCCGTATATTAACCAAATAATTGGAAAACAGTTTTAACTACAAGAAAATGTACTTTTCTTCATTTTTCTAAATATATCCTCAAATGCCTTGCTCACCTTTAAGTATGTATTTTTTTGTTGTGGTTTTTTTTCTTTTTTTTTGAGTTGGAGTCTCACTCTGTCACCCAGACTGGAGTGCAGCGGCCGCTCCCAGCCACTGCAGCCTCCACCTGCTGGGCTCTGGCGATCCTCCCGCCTCACCCTTCCAAGTAGCTGGAACTACAGGCGCACGCTACCATGCCCGGCTACTTTTTTATTTATTTATTGTAGAGATGAGGGCTCGCCAAATTGCCCAGGCGGGTCTCAAACCCGCGGGCTCAGGCTAAGTATGTATTTTTTAACTTAAAATGTATTTGTTTTTTTGGCCTGACTCATGCATGCAGGAATAATTTTGCTTTTAACATTAACCAGAATAGATATGTTATTTATGGTATTATTATTCCATCTGCACCTTTCTTTTCTCATAATCTCCCTTAACCTCTGCCCAAATTTTACCTCATCTCCCTTTTCTCCCACCTTTCTAGCTTTTAAGTGGTACCAAAAGTACTGCACAGACCAACCCATAATCTCAGTTACAGAGGTTGTCACCCTTAACTTTGTGTCAGTGTACGTATGTGTTCTGACTCATTCTAAAAATTTATATAAACCTTATATAAAAAGAACAAAATTAAATATTTTTTTAAACTCTTATTGGTAAGGGAAAAATTAGGATAAAGCTACAGGTACAGTTAGCATCCCAATGAAAGAGATAGGTATCAAATTGGTCCCTGAGCTACCAAGTGGCCATCACAAAATAGGAAGCCGGTGGTTAAATGATTCAAGTTTCCTGAGGTGAAAAACAACTCAGTTGCTTGGGAGACACACAACTATTCTGGACACTGAAACCCAGTAGAACTGTCCCCCATGGGTCCCTATATAGAGAATAGCATGAACCATGTCCTCAACAACATTCTTACGGTAAAGAGAGTAATTAGTTGCACGGGGCTAAGTGGCACAGTGTAGTTACATTATACAAAGCGCCAGCTTCTAATATAAAGCAACTAATGTCTCATAGCAAAATATAAATACTTAAAAGCACAGTTCTTCCCAAAAGTCAGGGCAAAATGAATCTGTATTGACCAAAGCAAACCCTTTGCGAATTTTGAGAATATAATCAAGTGTATTAAATCCCTTAATGAAAACTTCCTATCACAGTGTCATTCAACAGGAGTACTGAATTAAACCATCTTTTAAAAAAATCAGAAGTGCAGCTCTGGCAGGCCCACACGCTAAATGCTAAGAAACATAGGCGGTAATATTCATGTATTTCATACATTAGTACTTATACATACATATGTTTTATAAATACATGTATTTTTAAGTACCCCAATAGGACATTTTGAACGTGGCTACCAGTAGCCATGGTGGCTATGGACAACTGGTGCTACCAACTGCAGAAGAGCGGCCATGCCATCCATGATCCCGGGGTCCCACTAGTTTTCACCCCTATTTTGGAACCGCGTGGGGACCAGGGATGCTGACCGTCCTACAACGCATTTCCATAACGCAGAACCGCCCCGAACAAGTTGAGAAATCAACGGGCGAAATACAATCACAAATACAGACCTTGGGGTTACGTAAAGGGGACAGCTTAACAAATCTCCCCAAATCTCTCAAGAACACTTGTCAAAAGCTCACAAAATTGAAACCCTCCACCACCTCCGCCAAACCGTAGACATCCATGCCCTCGCTCCCACAGGTGGAACGCCGCCTTTGCGGATGCGACAGGGTCTCCGGAGCCACCGGAAGGCGGCTCGCACCCCTCCCTCCCAAAGACCTGGGCCGGGGCTCGCGGGCCCCGCCGTGTCTGTGCCTGTTCCGCCGTTTGGTTTGCTCGGGAGAGAGAACAGTGGAATATGGGAGAACGGGCTGTTGACTACTAGTGAGAGGCAGGGGAGGCCCTGCCGAGGCCCCGGCCACACCGGCGCAGGCTGTCCTGTCGCCGTACTCGCGGGTGTAGGCCCAGCCCTCCCTCCGCCTTCCTCGACACTTGAGACTCCGACCACCTCTCCTGTCGCGCGAGACGCCCTGAGGGCACAACTGCCTCCCAGCCGTAGCTTGGTTTTTTTTTTTTCCCCAAACTCGCCCCACCTTCTCCTTTCCGGCTACGCTCTTACGAGCTTCCTCCCGGCCCCCTTGCCGGCGGCTCCTGAAGGAGGGCGCGGCCCGGGCGGGCTTTTTATATCCCCGGAGACGTCAGGGCGTGCGTCACAAAGCCCCGCCCCCTCGCGGGAGGCTTCGGGGGCGGCGGCAGCCTAGCCAATGGGAAACCGAAGGCGCGCTTCGCTTTTTCTGAGGACAAACCAACGGATTTAGGGAAACTGGCGGTTCCAAACTGCCAGGAGCAGGTCAAGTCCATGGCCTCTCCTTTGGTTGCTCGATCTACGAGTTAGTTTGGAAGACAAATAGATTATAGCAGCTCTGTCTTGCTGTCACTACCTCCTTTCCATGGAACACACTCACTAGTCGTTCTCCCCTTAAATGATTGCTCTCAAATCACCATGATGAATTATTTCTGCTACGCTGTTAAACATAGTGAATAATTTAATATAACAGAGCATTTTTCCTCTTGAGAAACTCGCCTGTGGATTAAGAGTTTGACATTAATCCCGAAGCTTCCTGTTTCTCCATACTTAAGATCAGATGCAATTCCGCCAAACCAGGCTGTCAGCACAGGTTGCAAATCCATGGGTACTGTGTGCAACTTCAGCTCATTTTTACCAGACTAAAGAAATGCTGCCTTTTTTAGGCGCACAAATTTGTGCTGGGCATTAAGTAACACCATAATCATGATTATCGCAGTCCGAGGCTTCATTGTGATCCATTTTCAAATGTTTAAAAGGCAACAATAACCACTGTAAGCCAAACGTGAAATAGCATCGTTAGGGTATATATCTGACAATTTGGAAAACTTTTTTTAAATTCAGAAAAAATAAAGGTCTAGGGAACACTTTGCACAAAATGGCTGTGTTAAGGCCTCAGTCTACATCCATGCCACAGACAGCATTTTCTGGGGCAACTCATTCATCCAGTTAATGATTACTGACATAAAGACAAGTTCTCTCTTCTTGTGAAGATGATATACTTAAAAGGGAAAGATGCTCTTTTAGACTTTGAGTGTGTTGATAGGTCTGTAGACAGTATATTTGTCATCCTTCTTCACATGCCTCCAGCCCCACTTAGGGTAAATACCAGAGATAAGGCTGTCATGATTTTTAATGGTTTGGTTTATAATTCACATTTAACTGTCAAAGATGTAATGAACTGAGCTACTAAAAATTTTAAGTACAAACAGAGACCTCACCTCTGGTGTCTTTTGGAATTGAAGACATTGATAGTTGTTTCACCTAAACGTGGTAGGTCATCTCGAACACCTATTAGGGGTCAGGTTTATGCAGAAACACCTGTAACTCAGAAGACAAGTCTTAACTCTTATTTCTTCAACTGTTTTGTGTGAGTCACTCTGAAATGCAAATTGTTACATTGGAAATATTTGACCAAGAATTTTCAAACCATATTTTCCACTTTGATTTCTTGAACTCTTAATGATTTGATATGGTTTCACAATCTTTCTGTCTTTGTGTTCATTTCTCTTTTGGTCATTAGTGATCTAACTAAAATGCAAATCTACCTTGTTTTCTACTGCCCCCCTCCTAACACCCCAAAACCCTACCCTATGGGAAGTCCAAGTTTCTTGATGTGGCCTCTGTGTATCTCTCCTAGCTCATCTCTCATCATTTGGTTCTCACTTGACTCTCCAGAAACTTGAACACAACACATGCTGTTTCTGTGCTTTTGCTCATCAGGTCCAAGGCCTGGGATGCACCTCCAGCCATTGTTTTCACCTGACTGCAACTTATCCTTTGAAACTACGCTCAGAAATCTCCTACTTTAGAAAGCCAGTGGGTTTGAAGCATTGCCTCAGTGGCCCATAATATATGCTCCGTGACTGAGCTTAACCTTGCTCTATACTTCCATTTGTTTTTGACTCTTCAGATTTACTAAATACTTAAAAGAAGGCCTAGGGCAATGTTTCTGTAATCCAGACCACCAGCATTAGAATCACCCCAGGGCTGGCTAAAAATGCCAAGCCCTACCTGGAACCTATTGAACGGGAATCTCTTGAGAATAGGGTTAATCTGGTTACACAATTGAGAACCACTGACCTGTGAGAGAAGCAGTTACTCATTACCTAGTCACCTAGGTTACAGGTATGTTACTTCTATTTCATACCCAAGTCAATTACGTGATAGGGCTCAGTCGCCTTGCTGGTTTTTACAAGAAAGTCAGTTAAACTGTGCTTTGGTGATTTTTGCACACATTACTGCAGAAGGGGCAAATCTGTTGTGGATGACGTTCTATTCTCTTGCTTCTCCTATCCTTTTCTTGTTTCTGCATTTCCCCTTCCTAGTTTCTAAATCATCTCCTCCTACTATATATCTTCTTGGACAATCTGGGTTTGACAATTTGCTTTCTACAAAATATATCACCCACAGAAACCAAAACAGTACATCATGACTTTGTGAACGTATATCTTCATGGCATAAAGCCATATTTGAATATTTTTTACCATGATCTATTTAAGGAAGAAATCAACTAGAAAAGTTTACACAGTAAAGGAAATACATGTGTGTGCGTGTACACATGTATGTTTTAAAAATCGGAGATACACTGTCCTTTAAGTTGGCAGAAGTATCAAAGTGCAAATTCAATAAATAACTGACTTATACAACAAAGCGACAATAAATATTCTAATTATCCGTGACAACTAAAAGTTATAATTCTTTACTCAGTAGAAGACTTAGCTATCATGTGCTAAAATTAAAAAAAAGAAGCCTAACCCAATAAAGGTAAACTCTTAGTTATATTAACCAGCAAGGTACATATTACAGTATTATTACTAGACCATGCCTCCAAGTGTGTCAAATTATAAAACTGTGTTCAGCATACATAAAATATACAGTAAAGATTTCTCTCATCATAGGCACAATCTAATACAAAAATATATTTGACATTTATAAATTAGAAGATCCATATGAGAGCCTCCAAAATAGGAAAGGGAAAGTGATGACAACATAAAAAAGAAGCACACATAGATGCACACAGATCCACTTATATGATTATTTTCTTCATCAGCAAGGGGTAGAGAGCAGTCTATACCAAACCAAGTTGCCAGGCAGATCACAATCAGTTCACAGGTTGGATGACTTCACAGCACATAGGCCAAAAGGAACTCAGACTTCAGTCAACCTAATGGCACAGTGTATTCACACTGTGGTTTTATTTTGGAGTCTAGAATCTCCGTGATCTACCACCATGTCAACACAGATGTTCCACAGGGGCTATCTGCACCAAGCCTAGGATAGGCTGTTTTCAAACAGACCTTTGCTTTGACGAGTAAAGAAAATGTAGTACAGCATGGTGTTGCAAAGTTGTCTATCCAGTTAAGTGAGCCAAACACAAACTTATTTGAAATCCTGAAATCTCCATGAGAAATAAAACTAATTTTTTTTAAGCAGGCAGAAATAAATTTTAAAAGATCGGAAGCACAAGACCTTATGAAATCTTCAAATATGGAATAATAGTTCAAACAATATTTGAACTGAAAATCCAAGTAAGCATGAACTCTGAAGCAAGAACTTCATGATTCAGAATGCTCCACAATCACGACAGAAAAGTTTGTCACCTACAACTGTAGATTAAGAAGAGAACAAAATGGGAACCACTGTATTTCAAGAATCCATAATGTTCTTTTCAGTCTAGAGGAAACTAGGTATCTAATATTTTTGAACATCTCTTGAGAAAACTTTTGTCTTTTTGCTTCTGAATGTACTCACTCACTGAATGTAGCTAGCAAGTTTTCCCCTTTTGCTATTCTCTAAAACCCACACAGAATTCACATCAGGAAGAAAGTCAAGGTGGACAACCAGTTTGGAAACAGTCCACTAAAAAGTGTTCAGTAACAGAGATGAGGAAACATGAATATAGTTTAGCCAAAGTCAGTGAGAAATAACTTATTTCAAAGCAATTATTACTGTCCCTCAAAACAAGATTAAATTTGCCAACATTCTAGCTGCTTTTCCCATGTTTTATTTTGAAAAGAAATATTAAAATATTAACATCGTATGAGATCACGCTTCAGCCAAAAGGATATGTAAATAAGTTATACTTTAAAATGATACCCTTTAGTTCAATAATTAAAAAAAAAAAAATCTAACCTTAACATCGAACCAAATTATGGCAGAGATTCTAAAAAGTGAATGAAGTATTTAGATAATCAAAACTACAGGTTTGCAGTACTGGGCATGGAGGTAAATTAAATGACAATAAAAATTAGCAATAAAGGAATAAAAAAATAACTTTGAGTTCCTTTTATAATATCTAATAACCTGAGCTAAGGGGAAAACGATTAAATTCTGAAAACAGCAACTGTTTCACCATTAAATATTTTGAGGCAAAAATGTATGTTCATTCAAGAATAATCTTTTCAAGTAATTTGTTAAAGGATTTCCAAAAGCTAATAATTAGACAATTTTCACAAAGAAAGACTTCTAAAATTTAGATATGCTTTACCTAATCTATAGACTAGGCTTCCTAATAGATTAGCAAAAAGATTATACTTTTGGTTGTAAAATTATCTTCTATTTGCTCCTACTTGGTTGACTTTCAAAGGAAAAAGAGTGTCTAACACTTGAAATATTCTTTAGATAACCTCAAGATAAATATTTTTGATGATATAATTTCAGCTAAAGAGCATTTATTCTTTTAATAAGCAAAACATGGGATTCTGGGTTATTAACATGTATTCTTTTTACAATAAAAGAATGTTCCATTGGTGACCAGGAGATACACTTTCTAGTCACTGTTTTGCTGATAACAGAAATAATGAACTAGAATAAGTCAATTAGCCTTTTTGTGCCTGAGTTTCATTGTTTGTAAAATGGGAATATCTGTGCTATGTTATTCACAGGACTATTTTGAGGATAAAGTGAAACACTAGAAAGCACTTTTATTTTTTTCAAAACACAATATAAATGCTATGTCATGATATTGTTAATAATCTTACAGGTGCCTCTTAATGTTACCCATTCAGATATGTGCTTAAGGTAGGTGTTCCTATAAGATCATAGGTTGACTATTTAGTTTGATTTTATTTTAAAAATAATAAATCACAAAACTAAAAGGTTTGAACAAGGCCACTTAACCCTCTCCCCACATGGTTAGTTATTAGTATTATTATCCTTCTCCTCATCATCATTATTCCTTTTTAGCTATATATTTGAAAGAGGAGATCTTTAATATGTCAGCTTTACTGGGAAAATGTGTCCCTGGCACAGGTGGTTTTCAGAAGAAAAGCCAATCTTCACAGCAGCTTTGTCCTCTGCTTTTATTTTAAAGTGCAGACCCTGGGTGGGGAGGGACAGAGCGGGCACTCCAGGTCACTGAGGAACCAATTCCCTCAGAGAGGCCAGAGCAGCATGGATGCGGACATGCAATCTGTTTTCAAAGTCGTAGCCAGAGAAATCCTCCTGTAAGATCAAAGAAAGATATTTACGGACTCTGTTATCTAAGCTTGCACAGGACACTGCAGTATAAACCACACTAAATTTTGTACGGCCCAAAGTGAAATTCCTACACTCCTAGTCAAGGCTTCACATCTACTTGATTTTCTTATTCCCCAAACCTCAAACTCAGTGTTCATTTAAAAAATGTTAACTGAATGTCAATAATGTTCTATTTGGAAAATTTTCCTCATGTTACTCGTGAAACAGTGGTCTTAAGTTGTGCTTAATGTCCTACTAGAAATTCTTAATTCAAAAACAGTTATAAAATTAAAACTTATTTTCCCACCCAAACACTAAGACTAGAATGTTTATCAGCAGAATGAACAATGTCATAGGAATTTCTTATGATCTTGGTAGTTTCACTTAACAATTAAGTGCTCACTGAATCAATTTAACACTGTTCCCTTCCAGTCATATTATCAACCAGAACATCACATCAGAAACTTTCTTGAATTCAGACTCAGATGTACACTGCACAGAATAAGACAAGCCACACTGGAAAAAGGTAGACTCAGGATTTTTACCTTTGCTTGGAGAAGTAGAGTTCTGCCTCTTCCTACGGTCTATGAATATAAGAAAAAATATTACCTTTTAATATCTATGTTTATATATGCTCAAGCAGAACACGTTATAGTAGGACATGTTAATTAAAACAATCACAGTTGACAGTGAGTTAACTGTCAATTCAAGTATAATGACTCCAATTTTCCTTGCTATAAAGACTGTTTATTGGTTTACATGAAGACGTTATTTGATAAATAATTTTTCATCGTTGTCCCTGTTAGTCTAAATTAAAGACAACAACTAAAGTATACCTCAGGTTACCAGGCTGGCCTCAATCCTCCTGCCTCAGCTTCCTGGGTAGCTGAAATTGCACACACCACCATGTCCAGTTTATATCGCCTTTGGAAGACATGACTAAGTGAAAACATCAACTTTATTTTTCAAGAAATAGATAGGCCAGTCTTCTTATATTTTATGTAAGACTGCATGAAGAGTAAAATGTCATCAAAATGAATATAGTTTTAGAAGTTTCTATCCAAACTCATAACAAATTGTATTTTTCTATTTTGGGAAAATTAGACTTTCACATGAAAAGAGTTTCCAATTAAAAGTCAATGTTTGACAAGATAGGATACATATTTAAAGATTAGGCTAGAGCCATATTTATGGTGATTTAGTTCAATGTTTAGAAAGCTCATATATTTGAAAACTGAGTGGAGTTTATGAAAAATTAAAACTTTATAAAGCCAATGTATGAAACTCATGTAATGAAACTTGTAAAAGAAGGCTCTAAGATTCAAGCACCATTGGAATCCTATTAAAACAAAGAAAAAAAGTCCTACCCTATTGCACTAATGTAAATATGCTGTTAGCTGACATTTGTATGGTGTATATATACATATTTTTTGAGTCGGAGTCTCACTGTCACCTAGGCTGGAGTGTAGTGGCACGTGCATTGCCACAGCAGCCTCAACCTGGTGGGCTCAGGTGAGCCTTCTGTTTCTGCCTTCCAAGTAGCTGGAGCTACAGGCATGCGCCACCACGCCTGGCTAATTTTTTGATTTATTGTAGAGACTAGGTCTCGCCAAGTTGCCAA
Organism: Tarsius wallacei; assembly: GCA_963574415.1. Lineage (NCBI taxonomy): Eukaryota > Metazoa > Chordata > Mammalia > Primates > Tarsiidae > Tarsius > Tarsius wallacei. The sequence goes on along the minus strand of CAUYQG010033581.1, from coordinate 2,511 downwards.
GGCTGGTCTCAAATCCCTGGGCTCAGGTAATCCTCTCGCCTCAGCCTTCCAAATGCTGGAATTATGGGCATGGGCTGCTGTGCCTGGCTGGCGGTCTAAATTTTTAATCATTCATACTACCATCTATTCTCACTATAATCTTTATTAAATCAACAAGGCAGGCATTTTTAATCTTGCTTCACAGATTAGGAAGAAAGTATGTGGTTGTATACTAAAATGAGCGACAGAGCTAGAATCGTACCAAAATTCCGTGTTCTGAATGAACCACACTACATCTTATCATACCACCAGAAAAGGCAATAATTTTCCTCTCAAATGAATCTTTGTCTGAAAAGTTACATTTGTACAGTCATATGCCACAGAATGACATTTCAGTCAATGAAGGACTACATATATGACAGTGGTCTCATAGAGTGATAAAGATTACAGAGCTTACAAATTACCATTGCCTAGTGACCTCATCATTGTATCACAGTGGTGTAAAGTATTACTCAGATGTCTGTGGTGATGCTGGTATAAACCTACTGGGCTGCCAGTCGATAAAAATCTAGCAAATACAATTATGTATAGTACATACTACTTGATAATAATCACAAGTGACTATGTTACTGGTTTATGTATTTTATTATAAAATATTATTTTACTATATTTATTTATTTAGATTTATTATTATACCATACTTTTTACCATTATCTTATTACCATTTCTACTTGTAAAAGAGTTAACTGTAAAGCAGCCTCAGGCAGTTCTTTCAGGAGGTATTCCAGGAAGTATTCCATTGTTTTCATAGGGGATGACAGCTCCGTGCATGTTACTGCCCCTGAAGACCTTCCAGTGGGATAAGATGTGGAGGTAGAAGACAGCGAGATCCATGTCCCCGACCTTGTGTAAGCCTAGGCTAATGTGCGTGCCTGTGTTTTAGTTTCTAACGAAAAACTTTAAAAAATAAAAAATAAAATAATGTTTGAATAGAAAAAAGCTTATAAAACAATGTTAGAAATAAAAAATATTTTGTACAGTGTACAATGTGTTTGTTTTAAGCTAAGTGTTATTACAAAAGAGTCAAGGAGTTAAAACTTATAATAAAGTTTATAAAGTTAAAAGGTACAGTAAGCTAAGGTTAATTTATTACCAAAGAAAGAAATATTTAAAAAATAAATGGAGTAAGTCTACAGTAGAGTACAGTAATGTCCTAGGCTTTCACATTCACTCATCACTCACTCACTGACTCACCCAGAGCAACTTCCAGTCCTGGAAGCTCCATTCATGGCAAGTGCCCTTCACAGGTGAACCATTTTTTATCTTTTATAGCCTATTTTTATTGTACCTTTTCTATGCTTAGAACACAAATACCATTGTGTTACAATTGCCTGTAGTAATCAGTACAGTCGCATGCTTTACAGGTTTGTAGGTCTGTGTAAGAACATTCTATGATGTTCAAATGACAACAAAATAATCTAAAGATGTGTTTCTCAGAATGTATCCCTGTCCTTAAGGAATGCATGACTATGATTTGAATCCTATAGAAGACATTACCACCTTAAAAACAGTAAGATAGTATTACTAGCTTCTTGGATTCATCCTATGTGAAATAAAGAAAAACAAAATGAGGAACATTATATTCAATCAATTTATTTTAAATGAAAGATGTTTTGTGCCTGTTCAGTATGTATGTATGTATGATTTTGGTCTGGCACAGTAGCTCAGCCTGTAATCCCAGCACTTTGGGAGAACAAGGCAGAGGGATCGCTTGAGCCCAGGAGTTCAAGACCAGCATGGGCAACATAGCAAAACCTTGCCTACACAAAAAATAAATTTAAAAAATTAGCTGGGTGTGGTGACACATACCTGTAGTTCCAGCCACTCGGGGAGGCTGAGCCAGAAGGATAGCCTGAGTCCTGGAGGTCAAGGCTGTGGTGAGCTGTGATTGTGCCACTGCACTCCAGCCTGGGTGACAGAGTGAGACCCCCAACTCAAATAAAAACAAAACCAAAAAAAGCTCTTACCTCTGCTTTGTCTATTAGAAGACAGCCAAGTTCATAGCATGCATACGGCTGAACATACAAGTTATTCTGACGACACAATTCATCTTTCACAGCTCGCTGGAAGAACTGAAAGTAATAAACGTTATGGGAATGAATTTATCACAGACTTCAGGGGGCGGAAAAGGAGACTCATTCTTTCTGTTTTCTAGATCATATTTTTGTCTTCTTTCTTCATCTTTATTTTCCTATCCATATCTTAGAAGTCTTTTACATGCTTCCTACAGTCTGCCTAATTTCAGCTACTTATTTTTACAACTGATACACCAGCCTCTACTGACTGAATTGCTGAGAACATCTTTATCTGCGTCTAAAAGTCATGCATCCCTTTTTTTTTTTTTGAGTTGGAGTCTCACTCTGTCGCCCAGACTGGAGTGCAGTGGCCGCTCCCGGCCACCACAGCCTCGACCTGCTGGGCTCCGGCGATCCTTCCACCTCAGCCTTCCAAGTAGCTGGAACTACAGGCGCG
>CAUYQG010033574.1:0-41470 GCA_963574415.1 Tarsius wallacei | reverse complement strand
TTGAATAGCAGTGGCATGCTCATGGCCACCGCAGCCTTGATTTGCCGGACTTAAGCGATCCTTCCACCTCAGCCTCTCAAGAAGCTGGAAACACAGGCATGCGCCCTCAGGCCTGGCTAATTTTTCTTTTTTTTTTTTTTTGGAGTTGGAGTCTCACTCTTTTGCCCAGACTGGAGTGCAGTGGCCACTCCCGGCCACCGCAGCCTCGACCTGCTGGGCTCCGGCGATCCTTCCGCCTCAGCCTTCCAAGTGGCTGGAACTACAGGCGTGCGCTACCACGCCCGGCTCATTTTTTGATTTATTGTAGAGATGAGGTCTCGCTAAGTTGCCCAGGCAGGTCTCGAACCCGTGGGCTCAGGCAGTCCACTCACCTCAGTCTCCCAAGGCGTGGGATTACAGGCTAAGCCACTGAGCCCAGCTAGGCCAAATGATTTGAAATGATTTTCCTCCTGTCAGTCCTAGGCCTGTTATATGTGATCCTCTCAAGTAACTGGACTCCTGCTTCCTATCTTATTCCTCTGATGTCCATTCTCCACCAGTAGCCAAAGTGAACTTCTTAAAGTATACATCAGTTCACATCAACTCTCCGCTTAATGCCCTCCAGTGTCTTTCACTGTATTGAGACGATACCCAGAACTCCATGTGGTAGCCAACACAAGAGGACTGCCAGCCCAGATCTGGCCATGTCATCAACCACAGCACGCTGCTCAGCCACACCAGCTCTCTTGTCACTCTAACACACCAAACTCCTGTCCTCACCCCTCAGCCTTTGCTCTAGCTGTTTCCTCTGCTTGAAATGTTCTTCTCCCAGATCTCTCCATCATTCAGGTCTCAGCTTCAGTGCAACCTCCTCAGTATAATGGATCCCGTGACCAACACTACTCGTCACTCCCTGGCCCTGTTTTTTTCTTTTCTTTCTTTTTTTGTTTTTTTTTAGTCAGAGTCTCACTCTGTTGCTCAGACTGGAGTGCAGTAGCATGATCATGGCTCACTGAAGCCTCAGTCTCCTGGGCTCAGGCAATCCTTCTGCTTCAGCCTCCCAAGTAGCTGGGACTACAGGCATGCTCCACCACAACCAGCTACTTTTGAAATTTTTTTGTAGAGATGAGGTCTGACTATGCTGTCTAGGCTCGTCTGGAACTCCTGGGACTCAAGCAATCCTCCTGCCTTGGCCTCCCAAAGTGCTGGGACTGCAGGTGCAAGTCACCATGCTCACCATGCTTGTTTGTCTTTCTCTCCACAATGAGAATGTAAACTCTAAGTACAGTGATTCTGTCTTGTTCCCTATCATATTCCAAGCCCCTAGATCAGAACAATGTACATGGTAATGAGCAAAACACTGAGCTATACCCCATCACTATAAAATACTTAGGGGGCAAAATACAATTTTCTGGAAGAAATTCATGAAAGGATTGATTCTGTAGTGTCTTCGACAAGGCCTATATAGAAGCAGAACTGATGAATAAAAGGAAGAGGTCTGGAATGGCAGGACTTTACAGCCGAAAGGACCTGTAAAATTGTGTACTTCATCCTGCATCGTTCACAGGCTAGGAGCCCCTGGTCAAAACTAAAGGATAGGTCCCAAATTATTTAGTAATGGGTCAGCTCGAAGGGCCTGAAGGGTCTGAAATGTCTACTTCTTTTATCCTTGTGCTTCCTTAGGATTTTACATAATCCCGGTTCTTCCTCAGACAATTATTGATGAATCCAAGAGAATATGAGAAGTCTGCTCATCTCTAGTTATCATAAATATGGATGTACATACACGTGATGGAATACAGAGATACCCACTTCCTTCAGCTATTTGTGCTAAAATGGTACCTAACTCCCACTGTCCCTATTTCTTCTTTATGCAACATGAAAACTTTGTTAGAAGTTAAAACACATCGTTTTCACCCTCATGTTAGAGGGGGAGGGGGCAAGGAGGCAAAGGTTAAGAGATCAAATCAACTTGTGACCCCCTTCTTCTTCTCCTACGTACTGCATATATTTTCAAGTTTTACACCAGAAGAGGCTGCCCTCCTGAGCTACTGATTTGCGTTTGCCATTGACTCTGAATGGTTGCTTTGTTTGTTTCTTGAGCGAGGTTTCACTGTGTCACCCAGACTAGAGTGCTGAGGCACAATCATAGCTCATCATAGCCTCGACCTCCTGGGTTCAAGCGATCCTTCCACCTCAGCCTCCTGAGTAGCTGGGACTATAGGCGTATACCACCATGCCTGGCTAATTTTTTGATTTTCTGTAGAGACAAGGTCTCATTGTTGTCCAGGCTGATATCTAACTCCTGGGTTCAAGCAATCCTCCTACCTCAGTCTTCCAAAGTGCTGTTATAGGCATGAGTCATTGCGCCTGGCCTTGAACAGTTTTAAATGATTAGGTTTCCCTCTTGAGTTTGGCTGCTAAAAACTGAGAGACGAACAGGTGGTCCACCTCAGGTAAGCATATGAACCTCATCGGACATGAGGAATTTTTGTTCTGGGCTCACTTTTGCCTCCATTTTTGTGCCTCTACCTTTGCTAACCCTGTACTTCTTTTTTCTCATTCTTTTCTTTTAAAATAAGAATTGAAAAATTACCTCAGTAATATAAACTTCAAAAAAAATTAGAAACTATAGTTAAGGCAAATAGATGAGTCAAAGGAAGATGGTAAAAATCAGCAGAGAGCCACAGATACCACAATGAAACCATACAATACAACCTCCCCTTTCCTCGTGACTCCCAGTATGGGCTCATACTGGGCAGCAGTTTTATAATTTTCATGTTTTCACTTAATGTATATAATTAAGAAAATGTTGAATGTCAACAAATGTATTTCTACTGCATTTTTAGTGATTCGTAGTTTTTTTACTACATGTGTACCACTGTTGATTTAACCCATTTTTGAAACATTTGACCAGTTTCTGATTTTGCACCTCAACAAGACCACTGTGTAAACATCTTAATGGCTTAACGTGGCCCACATTCTTATTTCTTCAAGATCAATTCCCAGAAATCTCATCTTTGACTTTATATTCTCTCGATATATCTTATGTATCTTTACAAGCTGACTTAGCTCTTTGTTTAAGGGAGGTACAGAAGAAAGAAGCAACCATTTAGAAAATGTTTCCACATATTAAAACAACTACTTTGGAAAGAGTATCTTTTGATGGAATACAAAAGGGATTTTTTCCCTTCTCCCTCTACTCAATGCATCACAGTGCATATTTCTCAATTGTTAAGAGTTATGAGCCCTGCTTTAAAAGACAGGATCTCTTTCAAGCAAATACAAAGGGATAGTAGGTTGAGAGGTTGTGGAGTAAATAAGAATCACATCTCTGACAACAGTTCAACTCAAACCCAGTGGAGGCATGGCTAACAGCTTTTCTCAGGGGGTATAATATAATAGATCAGTGAGCTCAAAGTGCCAAACTGATGGAGTTGAGGACTCTCCTTTGGGGTAGTCTCCAAGGAAGGAGTGGAGAGCAACAGAATGGACCAGCTTCCTTGATCTCAATGTCCTGCTCGTATGAACCCAGAGAAGGTAAGTGTATGACATGGGTCTGACCCTTTCCTTTTACCTGGATGGTCCCTAGGGATTAGCTTCCCAGAGTACCCAGGGTTCACAGACCCCAAGATGTCCACCAGAGAGAATTCAGGGCGTCCACAAACATAGACAGGAAAACAATTACATTTTATCTTCACTAACCTATAACTGACATTACGCATTTCCTTCCATTATGAATGTAGACAACAAATCACAGTGGCATTAGCAGTACTGCAACTTGGTCAGAAATCACAGATATTTTCATAAACATGACAACTGTTACAGACATTTTAAATATCACTACTCCAGATTAGATCAGTTATCAGTCCTACCATTATAATTTGTTAAAGTGCTAACAAAGAAACACACATATTATTATATACTAACTACGTTTTTTTAAAAAAAAATCCGAGGAGGACCCCAAAAATCGTAATTATCTTTTAAAGGTTGGGTCCTTGCAGTACAGGCTTCTGCTAGTAGGTAAGTGTTCCAGAAACCCATCAGCAACAGTGTACCCCCTAGTGTTGTTGTAAGAGACTGCATTTGGCCTCAGCGAGTTTTTTGGGGAGACTCTCAACATGTTTGCCCATTTCTTGATGGGTGATTTACAAGCGCACCTACCCATGTAGTGTTGAGTGTTCAGTAGTTTTTAACCAAAAATAGCATGAAGCCCATGCTCCACCCTCCCTATTCACCTGATCTCGCCCAGAGTGACTTTTGTTTTGTTTTGTTTCCCTGGATGAAAAAGGTCCTCAAAGGGAAACACCTTGCTGATGTGAAGAGGCAAAACAAAAAATGGCAGAAGCACTCATCCAAATAGACAAGTTCAAAAACTGTTTTTGCACAGTGGAAAAAGTGTCTTGATAGGTATACTGCATCAAACGGAGAGTACTTTGAAGGTGACTGAAGTTTTAAACATGTAAGAATAAATACACAATTTTTTATAAATAAATTCTGCTTATTGGGGGTCCCCCTTCGTATTTTAAACATTGCATTTCAGTAATTGGTTTCTATAGTTCTGTGTATTTTATAAGCATACATTTAAAACATTGTTCTGATCAGCCAAGCAAGTCGATGGCAGCAAATCAGTTGAGAACCCCTGCTTCAGACCAGCAGGACTTGTGGAAAAACTAAGAGTGGTACCCAGGGAGCTAATGAGTCACTTAAAGTCGGGAAACAGAAGGTAGCACATCTGACTCCTCACCAGATGTGTGACCTTCCACGAGAACAATGCCATCCGCTCAACTACTTTACCTCTGGTTTCCACAGCATGGATGCATTTCCTGATTATGCTGAAGCCAATGCTGTCCAACTGTGCAGCTGAAAGAGGAAGAAAAGTACAGTCAAGTGGCTAGCCATGCAAAACAACCTCAGGATGAGGCATGGCCAACCTGCAAGAACCAATCTCATGCAGTGACCATGTGTTCTTTTAATTTTTCCCAAAGAAGGTACAGGGATCATCATCACCATCATCATCACAGTTGGCATCAACTGAGAGTTTTCCATATGCTAGGTATGGTTCTAAGTGTTTTGCATGTGTTTTCTCATTTAGTGATCACGCCCCAAGTTATAGAAACCTGCAAGGTTATCCTCAACTTACAGTTGAAGAAATTGCAGCATAGATCGGCACTTTTAAATTGCTTTACTATAAATAGGAGCTGTAGGACTAACTACTTGAGGTTTCTTTCGAAAAGCACAAATTAAGCAGTCTATAAATGTTGGTAAGTGCTTTAAGTAGAGTATCTCATTTAATACTACCAAGTCCTCCAGGTAAATACTATCATTTGCTCCATATTACAGATGAAGAAACTGAGGTGTGGTAAAACTATGCATCCTGACTAAATATGCAGAGTTAATACATGGATACCTGCTAAAGAGCTTATAGCATCAAACTACCTTAAATGTGACCCTGAGCATAATCCTGCTCAGGTGACCAGAAGAAAGGAAAAATGGAAAAAAGGAAAACAAAAAACAAAAAAACATGGCTGAGGCGAGATGATTGCATGAGCCCGCAGGTTCAAGACCAGCCTGGGCAACATGGTGAAATCTCATCTCTACAATAAATCAAAAAATTAACCAGGCATGGTTGTGCATGCCTGTTGTTCCAGTTACTTGAAAGGCTGAGGCAGAAGGATCGCCAGAGCCCAGCAAGTCGACGCTGGGGTGACTGTGAACATGCCACTGCACTCCAGCCTGGGTGATGAAGTAAAACTCCAACTAAAAAACAAACACACAGCAACAACAAAAAAAAAACATGATCCAGAGGAAAATTACAATAACCAAGGACAAAGAAGCTACCTGAAGAAGAACCACTAAGGCAGTAGCCATCCCTTGATGTAGTAAATCAGCAGGTGCTGACAAAGTTCTCCATTTGCTTCAAAACTCACTAATGTCACTCAGAAAATAAATGATCAACAGCAGTAACTTTTTCCTAGCAGAGAACCAGTTTCTAACCTGACAATGAAGCTGGAAATTTACCAAAATTCATCCCTCCCCACACTTTGGTTGCCCAGTGATAAAAAGTGTATGGCAATCTTTAAGAGTGGATTCATCTTAGACCTTCTTAGGATATTAGGAAAAGACATTCTACAACCTAATGTTCAAAGTGGAGAAGGAGGTGGCACAAAGTAGAAAGGTGAGTATTTATAAATGATTTGTGATCATCCCAGGAAAAGTAATAAACTTGTAATATATGAGAACTGAGAAAAACCCAAATTCACCTTGGATCTAATCCAAATGGAATCGTTCTCAAATTCTTAACACATATAAGTGAACAAAGATGCAATAATTTTTTTTTTTTTTTTGGGGGGGGGTTGGAGTCTCACTCTGTCACCCAGGCTAGAGTGCAGTGGAACACTCACAGCCGCTGCAGCCTCGACCTGGAACTAAAGGCGCGCATCACCACATCCAGTTAATTTTTTGATTTATTGTAGAGATGAAGTCTTGCCAAGTTGGACAGGCTGGTCTCGAACCCCTGGGCTCAGGCAATCCTCTCACCTTGGCCTCCCAAAGTGCTAGAATTACAGGCCTGGGCCACCACACCCGGCATAAAGATTTTTTAAAATTACAAAATCACTGAGAATTACCAAAATCAAACTAAAAAGAAATGATGATTTCCCAGAACTTCTCTTCCCAAAGTGAAATAGCTCCTGTACTTACATGCAAACTTATTGCTTAGTGAATCTTACTATAAATACATTTAGCCTCTTGGACGTAAGTAAAGTATCCAAAAAGAAACAGAAAAACCATGTTTTTCTCCCTAGAGGGTACCTTCTATACAAACCATTCTTATTCCCTTGAAATGGTAAGGAGCCTACTAACTCAATCTCTTTTTTTTCCAGCACTTCAGAAATTGTGATATCTTCGGTTTTCTGACTGCTAGCTGCAAGCCAAATTAAAATAATTCTTCTAGATAAAATTCAATTAACTGACACAACAGACATTTTTCAAGTGTAATAACAACCTATAATACATAGGCCAAGCTGGGCTCGGTGGCTCAGCCTATAATCCCACAATTTGGGAGGCTGAGGTGAGTGGATTGCCTGAGCCCGCGGGTTCGAGATCCGCCTGGGCAACTTGACGAGACCTCATTTCTACAATAAATAAAAAAAACTAGCCGGGCGTGGTAGCGCGCGCCTGTAGTTCCAGCTCCTTGGAAGGCTGAGGCGGAAGAATCGCCGGAGCCCAGCAGGTCGAGGCTGCGGTGGCCGGGAGTGGCCACTGCACTCCAGTCTGGGTGACAGAGTGAGACTCCAACTCAAAAACAAAAAACAACAACAACAAAAAACCATAGGCCAAATACCTGTTGTAATCCAGGGGAGGATTTTTTAAAATAACAGCTTTATTGGGCTATAATTCACATTATATGTGGTATGCCTAGCTTCTTTCACTTAATATAATGTTTTCAAGGTTAATCCATGCTGAAGCATAAGTACTTCATTTCCTTTTATGGCTAAATAATATTCCATTGTCCTGATATACCACATTTTGTTATCCATTCATCAACTGATAGACACTTGTGCTGTTTCCACATTTTGGCTATTATGTATAATGTTACAATGAACATCTATGTTCAAGTCTTTGTATGAACATATATTTTCATTTCTCCCAAGTATATGCCTAGCAGTATTATTGCCAGGTCATAGGATAACTCTATGCAAAACTTTGAAGAACTGCCTGTTTTCCACAGCAGCTGCACCATGTTACATTCCCACCAGCAATGTATGAGGGTTCCAATTTCTCCACACCCTTGCCAACATTTATTACTATCTTTTTAAATTATAGCTATCCTAGTGGATATCAAATGATATCTCATTATGGTTTTGATTTGTATTTCCCTAATGACTAATGATGTTGGGCATCTTTTCATGTGCAGGGGAGGATTTTTGTTCCTTTATATCGTAGTCAGAATAGAGCCTACTGGAAAGTATTTGTCAGACAGGGAATTACTTTTTGTGCTTAAGGAGGCTTCCACAATGTTTATAATATGATTCAATAGTCAAGTAAAGTCTTTTAGTTCTTCTTTTGTGAAGTGCTTAAGAGAATCTTTTCAAAGGAATGATAGTCAAAGAAGTTTGGGAGAGAAAGAACTGTCATTTTGTACAGTGCTATGGGGAACTGCTGAAACACAATCAAAACTTGGATGTTTTAAAAGCTTGTCTGTCACAATCCCATTCACAACAGTCACACAAAAAATAAATAAATAAAATACCTCGGCATCTATCTAACCAAAGAAGTGAAAGACCTTTACAATAAGAACTATAAAACACAGCTCAAAGAAATCAAGGATGCCACATATGGAAGAACATCTCCTGCTCATGGACTGGAAGAATCCACATCATCAAGATGTCCATTCTACCCAAGGCAATCTACAGATTCAATGTAATCCCTATCAAATTATCAGCATCATTTTTCACAGACCTAGAAAAGATAATACAGAAATTCATATGGAAGCAAAAAAGAGCCTGAATAGCTCAAGGAATCCTCAGCAAAAAGAACAAAGCAGGGGGCATCACATTTTCAGACTTCAAATTTTATACAAGGCTACAGTAACTAAGACAGCATGGTACTGGTACAAAAATAGGCACACAGACCAATGGAACAGGACAGAAAATCTGGAAATCAAACCACAGACTTTCAATTAACTTATCTTCAACAAAGTCGACAAAAACAAACATTGGGGAGATGAAACCATATTTAGCAAATGGTGCTGAGAAAACTGGCTAGCCACATGCAGGAGAATAAAAATAGACCTCTACCTAATACCATATACCAAAATTAACTCAAAATCGTTCAAGGACTTAAATGTGAAAGAAAGAATCTTAGAAGAAAACACCTTCCTGGGCATCAGAGTAGACAATGAACTCATGTAAAAGTCCTCAAAAGCAAATGCAGCAAAATCTAAAATTGACAGATGGGAATTTACCAAGCTAAGAAGTTTTTGCACAGCAAAAGAAACCATCAAGATTGTAGAAAGACAACCCACAGAATGGGAAACAATATCTGCAAATGATGCAGTTGACAAAGACCTAACATTCAGGATCTACAAGGAACTCAAACGAATTGACAGGAACAGATCAAAAAAAATTTTTTTAAACCCATTAAAGAGTGGGCAAAGGACATGAACAGACATTATTCAAAGAACGCCATCCAAGTAGCCACCAAACATATGAAAACGTGCTCAGCTTCACTAATTGTCAGAGAAATGCAAATCAAAAATGCAATGAGATACCACCTCACACCAGTCAGAATAGCTATCATTAAAAACTAAAACAACAACAACAGGTGTTGGTGAGGCTGAGGAGAAAAGGGAGCACTTCTACACTGTTGGTGGGAATGTAGACTAGCTTGTGGAAAGCAGTGTGGCATTTTCTCAAAGAACTAAAAATTGGGCTACCATATGATCCAACAATTCCACTTAAGGGAATATACTCAGAGGAACATAAATTGCTCTACCAAAAAGACATCTGCACATGCATGTTCATGGCAGCACTATCCACAGTAGCAAAACCATGGAACCAAACCACATACCCATTGAAAATACTGGATAAAGAAAATATGATATGTATATACCGTGGAATACTAAGCAGCCACAAAGAAGAACAAAATTATGTCCTTTGCAGCAACAAGGATGCAGCTAGAGACAATAATTCTAAGTAAACTGTCACAGAAACAAAAAAACTGAATACCACACTGTCACTCATAAGTGGGCCATAAATACTGGGCACGTGAGCACAAAGGTGGGAAGAACAAACACTGGGCAGTGTTAAAGGAGTGGAAGGGACAGGGAGGAGGATGGGCACACAACCATCCATTCATTGGGTACCATGTCCACTACCAGGGGGAGAGACGACTCACTAGAAGCCCAAACCCCACTTGCATGCCATTTACTTATGTAGCAAATCCCCATATGCTCCACAACTCTGAAAAAAAGATAAAGCTTGAAACTGAAGTTCTAGAAGACAATCTGTCAGTATTTTCCAAATTAAAAGTGCATACATAAATTCTGTGACAAGTCACAGAAGATCACAATACTTTCTATATAGTTGACTTGACAGAAAGAAGCCAAGCCTGAATCTTATTAACCCACTGCACCTGACTAAAATTTTATAGGAACTGCAAAGAACAGAGAACATGCTAAGTATACAACACCATGGGGACACAATAAACAAGAGCCAGCAGAGTGTAGAAAATTCTTCAGGACAAACGACCCTGTCTCTTTAATCAATGTACTGCAAAAATTTTTTTTAACAAACAAACAAAAAAAAAACAGAGAGATGGGGACAGAGACCTGGGGACAAGGGTAGATTTGGGGGGCAAGATATAAATTAAAAGAGACTTTTATTTAAAGGCATATAAGTTATTTGGATCCCAAGTCAATCAGTAAAATCAGAACAAAAAATGTTTTTGACAATAAAAGCAATTGAAAATTTGAAGAAAAAAAAGAGAGTAGGTTTGTGACCATGGTTTTATCCTAGGCATTGATAACTTCTGTCCTAGACAAAAACTATTTCCTTACCCCATGAACATCAATAAAAGTGCTGAAGAATTAGAAAGAACCTGGCGGCTGACTGTGAAGACCCCAGTGGTCATAAGACACAAGTGCATAAAGTCATCAGCCCAACTAGCAGGAAAAATGAAGACAGAGTTGGAATAGCCCTCTGGAGGCAAATAAATTCTTGAAGTTTTTTTTGTGGCACTGCAGGAAGTGGGATCCTTTTCTAGGTAAGTATTATCTAATGGAACAGAGAAAATGAAACCTTTCAAATATATCCAGAAAAAAATTAAAGTTCTACCAGCCTACATTAACTACAATCACTTCTTTTGGAAAATGGCAAAGCAAAACCCCCACATTCAATCTCTTAGTAAATGTTCCTCCTTTGGTTTTCCCAACATTAGAGGTTATTCAATTTGTTTTAAACCAGCAAGTCGCTTTTCTTGAAATAAGTCTTACACCGATGTTACCATAAAGACCTTAAATATTACATATGCAATGCAGTATTTCTCAGTGTATTTTAGTTGTCTAGATTCAAATGTACATGCATTTACATATTGCAAAGTCAAACAATAAAAGCTCAAGGCATTTCTTTGTTAGCCTCTAATGTGTTCAAATTGCATATTGATGATAATTATAATTCTATAAACAGATAAACCTGTGTTAAGAAATGGATCCATATCAAACAACAGGTCCCCCAACAAGGAACTCAAGAAATACAGTTTAGCAACCACTGCTCTAAATCACTACTCGGGAACTAGTGTAAATTATTAACACTGTCCACTGCCTAGCATCCCGCCCCCCAGCCCCCCAGTCTAATTCATTGTCTCTGTCTCTTCTCTTACACACACACACAACACTTAACTTATACTCTCATCAACTTGAGCTTCCTGCTGATGTCATGATTAGGTTACTAACAATTAACAATTGTTTTATTATTTATCATGGACTGAGTACCACTAATGTGACAGGGACTACAGTGTACACATAGCCTGGTCATTCATCCTGATCTCTGCTCAGTGAATATATAATCTAAGTTAATTGAGATCTCCAAGTCTGAAAAGCAAATTCCCACTAAAAGGTTTAGTACATCTCACCACCAAGCTAATGACAGAGAAAGTCTGAGTCTGAGTGGCCTGCCAGATGGAAGCGGCTGTCCTTAATCCCCTCAGGCAGGTGATTCAGCTCTTTCACTGAGCCAAGGCTCAGAAAAGGTCAGGGATTTATTTGCAATTTCTGTATCCTTATAATCTCCAGAAATAATCTCTCATTAAATATCTACTAGGCTTGCATTATTCCCTTAATTTGACTTGCGATGACTTGCTGCAGGTCCAGTGGCTCCCAGGCTTGACATCCACTGTCCCGCAGCTAAGACTTCCGCTGGCCTGTCTTCCTCCCTCGGCTTCAGGCTCAGCTCTGCCTGGGCTCACACACAGGGTAGCCCAAGCAGTTGTCTTATCATGTGTGTTGGTAGAGCTTGCGCCAAATACCCAGAGTGACCTCCCCAATCAGATATGCACCATCTTTTTAACCTTCCTCCTTTCAGCCTTTGAAGCCTTGTTGCTTTCTGCCTTTTAAAGAGAGAAAAGGGCCAGAGTGTCAAAACCCGTTTTCTCAAAGTTCTGTGGAGAACATGAGAACACAGGAGAAGGGGGTTCATGCTTGGTCACCTTGGAGAGTCTCAGGGCAGGGCACAGAAGTAGGGAGTGGATACCTGGGGCTATCATGCCTAGAATATGAACCTGGCAGGAGGGGGTCAGGTTAAATTCACATACCAGCTGTTTTACTGCAAAGGGCTTAAAAGAACAACCTGCTACAAAGCATAATAAGATTATTTTCTTGTTTAAAAGAAGGAGGCTGGTGGGCCAGGCAGAAAGATATGGCTTGTAGCACAACTGTCACTGCTATACTGTGATGTCCATAAGGTCTCTGCCATGCTCTGCAGCTTCTGGAACCCCACCTGAGATACTTTCACCTAGCTCTTTCCACCTTTGAAAAACATGAGGCGTGTAGGTGATGGGGTGTGTGTGTGTGTAAGACAGAATTATGGCAAAGCCATAAGAATCACCCTTGGCACCGCCCCTATTTCTCACCCCCCATATCCGAATTACAGTCAAGTCCCTCAATCTTATCTCCTAATGTCTCAATTGTGTAAGGCTCTCTCCATCGTCAACATCATCCTGATCGCAGCCCCTAACATTTGTTGCCAGGACGACAGCAGTGACCTTCGAGCTGGTCCCCTCACATCTCTTCCTGTCCCCTTTTGTCTGTCCTCCATATTGCAGCTCCCATGATCTTACCAAAATCAGACCATGTCACTTCCCTGTGGCACCCCATTGTTCTCAAAGGATAACCCAAATTCTTACATACCCACAAAGCCCTGCATGGCCTGGCCCCACCTGCCTCTCCAGTTTCCATGGGGCTGCTGTCCCAGCTCTCAGCCACACTTTTTTTTCTTTATTTCACTGACCAGGCCCCACCCCCAACCTTTGCACAGAATGTGGATTTCCCCTGGAAGCCCTTCGGCCCAAGTAGCTCACATTTGTCCTCAAGTAGCACTTCCTCAAAAAAGCCTTCTCCGACCTCACCCACTAGGTGAATACTCCCATTATGTGCTTAAATAGAGCATCATCAATCTCTTGTTCAGAGTATGTTGCACAACTGCAAGTTACATTTATTTGATCTGTGACAAATATCTGTCTACCAAGCTAAAATATGTATATGAGATCAGTGGGCCATGTCTATTTTACTTATTTATTTCAGTCACTTCTGTATCTCTTTCACTGCCTACTATCGTGCTGGACATGAAGTGGAAGTGTGCATGTAGTTTTTCATTTTGGATGCATAGATAGGCAAATTAGTGACTGCATGGTAGAGAGTTGCTGAGGACAGTATGTCAAAATGACCTTTCAAATTCAACTGATATAAACCCTATGAGAGTAGATGAGTTATTTAAGCTTCTGGTCCTCAGCTTCCTTCATTTCTTGTGAGGATATAAAAGTTAAACAAAGAAATGAATGGCACGATCACGGCCACTGCAGCCTCCATCTGCTGGGCTCAGGTGATCCTTCTGCCTTAGCCTTCTAAGTAGCTGGAACTACAGGTATGCCTCACCACACCCAGCTAATTTTTTGATTTTCTGTAAAGACAAGGTCTTGTCAAGTTACCTAGGCTGGTTTTGAATCCCTGGGTTCTGGCAATCCTCTGACCTCTTCCTCCCGAAGTGCTGGGATTACAGGCATGAGCCAGTGCACCCGGCTTATCCCTGGATTTCTAACCAAGCCTGAGGAGACAAATCCTTATCCAAAGGAGAGAAGCTGATCTACTGAATTAGTCTCAGCATGCATTAGAGAGGGTAACTGTTCCTAAACCTGGTATTCAACAGGTTTTTCCCTGTCTGAAAATTTTCTCCAGAAAACTCATTCAATTTTCCTTTAAAAAGACAAAAAACTTTTGATGGAAAAATGGAATTTGCTAGACGTGGTGGATGTTTGCATAAAAACAAGAGGACTGGGAGGTAAAGGACTGTTAACATGGATAGATGTAGGAGAAAGGAGTTCCTGTGAGCAGGGCACCATTTCGTGAGCAGCTCTAAGGGCATGTTCTCACCACAGAAATGTCCTCAATTTTCTAATGTGATTTGCTCTTTAGAGTCTTGCCTGCTTGTTCTTTCTGAATTTAATCAATTTTAGCACCATTAAAAGTCATGAAGAAGAACACCCACGTTGAATTGAAAATAAATTCCACCTGAAGAAAAGATTTCCAACTGACATACTCAGAAGGAAGACCTGTGGAGCTCAAGCCCCTTCTCCTAGTCCTGTGAAGCCCAGGATTGCCAGGGTTCCCCAGGCTGTGGCCCCTGGAGAACTGTCTCCATGGTAGCAGCTCTCAGAAGCTTCCAGTGGGGCCCAGGAAAGTTGGCCAACTGGTTCTGAATTATCCAGGAGTGAACCCTCTACTTTGGGGATTACCCACAGCTGATTTTTAATCCTAGATCAGCATCCCAGGACCCCATGGCCCCTCCCACTTCACTGCCTACTGTGCCCTGTAGCAAGCTAGTCTATTCTCCACTCCCTGGCCAGTATGTACTCAGGGAATGTGAACTAACTTTAACACTAATGAAAGTCACACAGAAAGAAAGTGGACTGTAGTGGAAAGAGAATGATAAGCTTTAAAGCCAGGCAGAACTGGATTAGCATCTCATCTCAGTCTCCCTGGCTGGATTTTCGGTGCTTCACCTCTCCGAGACTCACCCTCCTCACCTGTACAGTAAGGATAGCTCACCTAGCTGTTGTGAGGGCAAAGGAAACACATAGCAACAGTGACCTCCTTGATATTCATGAATGGTCATCACCTATTTACCAGCATTACCTAGGATATCACTACATCCTAAAACTTGAATCAAACTTTCCAGATAATGAAATACTTTTTCTATGTAAGTTCATGTTATCCTTATGATAATCCCATGGGGGTAAATTTGCTACTCTTCTTACTAATAACTTCTTGCTGTGTTTTCACATTAATAGTATGATAAGGGCTAATACATTATAATTTATAAAATACATTAATAAACTATAGTTTATGGGATTTTCCAATGTCTCTGCCTAGTTTCTATGATGCAAAAAGCCAGGCTTATGGTGTTAAACGGTAACAATGATGATAACAGTAGCCAGCACTTACTGAGCACAGACTATACTCCCCTGGGCTATGTACTTAGATGTATCATTTTCTTATCATCTTTCTTCTCCTCCTATTTTGTAGATAGGAAACCTAAGCTCAGTCAGGTTAAGGAACTTCTGCAAGAGGATGGCATTAGCGAGTGGCAGACCAGGATCTTAACTCAGTCTGACCCTAGATATCATCCTCTTCTACACTCTACTATCTGCTCAAGTTCACATGACAGTCAGAAAGGGACTAGGGGCTGGAGAACAGGTTTGTGGGTCCTGCCCTTGCTATTCCAGTAGCAGTTCTCAATTCTAGAGGACAAGAGAAGTCAGGGCACATACTTGTTGCAACGCAGGCCCTAGGCCCTCTCCCAGAGATGATACTTCAGAAGAAATGAGAATCCTACTTGAGAAAACACTGTAGTATATACCAAGTAATTAAAACTATTGTACCCAAAGATGAACAAAAATGACTGTTGATTTAGTCAACTTCCAATGCCTATCCCACATCCCTCATCGGATAATAACCATCTGCCAATGCTCTGTATCTTACTATGCAATATTGGCTTGTGCCATTGGTAGTATAGGAAATGATTCCAAGTTGTTCACAAATAAACATTTCTAATAGTTATACATTCACTTTAACAAATATTAGAAATCTATTAATTTACCACACATAGCATGATATGTGTCCTTTCTAAATAAACTGAGGTTAAAAAAGGATGAACTAATCTTTAAAAAAAAATAAAGGTTGCATATGTATACACAAAAAGTAATAATAAAGGTGATATATATAGGCCGGGCTTGGTGACTCAGCCTGTAATCCCAGCACTTTGGGAGGTCGAGGAGAGTGGATTGCCTAAGCCCACGGGTTCGAGACCAGAGCGGGCAACTTGGCAAGTTCTCGTCTCTACAATAAATCAAAAATTAGCCGGGCGTGATAGCATGCACCTGCAGTTCCAGTTACCTGGAAGGCTGAGGCAGAAGGATCATCAGAGCCCAGCAGGTAGATGCTGGGGTGGCCGTGAGGGTGCCACTGCACTCCAGCCTGGGCGACAAGAGTGGAACTCCAACTCAAACAAAAACAAAAACAAAAACAAAGGTGAGAAACATATATAAAAATAATGAAGGTGACATACAAATAACACATTTGTGAGCTAACGTCTTAATGTGTCCCAGACCAGGCACTTGACTGCAAGACAAGATGCGAGGGTACTGGTACCATATTCTACTGGTGAGATGTCCTATTCCAATAAAATCATCCATGATTCCTTGCTCTTGCTCACACTCCACATCCAATTTATACGCCATGTCTAAAACAAAAAGTATTAGCCAATCCTGTAATAACTTAAAAACATATCCACTGCTAACACCTTGATGCAAGCCACCACCATCTTTTGCCTGGACTGCTGCAATAGTCTCCCAACTGTTTCTACTCCTGTCCCCCTACAGTTTATTCTCCATCAAGAACCAGAGTCATCTTTAAAAAACATACATCAATTCATGTCACTCACCTGTCACTCAACTCTCCAGTGTCTTCTCATAACCCTAAAAACAGAATCGTATCTCCTGACCTCACGTGGTCCAGCCCCTAACTACCTGACCACTCTCCCCCCACCTCCTCTTATCCAGTGATAACAGTCTTTCCTGACATTCCTAGAATAGAACTAGTTCACTTCCTCCACCTCAAGGCCTCTGCACATGCTAGGGTCTTTCTGTTAGCAACATTCAACTACCAACTCCTGACATGCCTCCTTCCCTTCATTCAGGTTTCTCTTCAAATGCTAACTCTTTAGAGAGGCCTTCCCTGAGTCAAGCAGCTGAAATAGCTGTCCCTTCCCTTATTCTTTATCCCCAGACTCTTATTTCTTCATAGTACTTATCTCCACCTGAAATTATACCTTTGTCTACTTGCCTAATGTTTGTTGTCAGCTTTTTTCATTAGTATATACACCATGAGGGCACAATCTGTCTTGTTCATGACTATATTTCAATAGATATTTCCTGAATGAAGGAAAAAATACAATACACATTTTCACCAGCTGAGACATCAGAAATCCATAGGTAAAAAGTCCCCACACTCCAGTAGTCTCAAGTGGTGAGCAGTTGGCTGAACACACCAGTAAGGTTCTAGACTTCAAGGTCCTTGCAGCGGAGAGCATGAGCCAAATAAGGTTGACAGGGATCTCATCAATCCCCTGACCTCAAAGCAAGTATACCGCCCAGCAGAATTTTTTCCCTTAGCCTGCCAGATACACAGGTACCTATTTTCCTTCTCATGGCTTCTGGGGACAGACACACAGAAAAATAACCTGAAAGAGACATGACACGCAGTAATGAATGTAAAGCAGGAAACAGGGACAGAGACAAAAGTTTTGTCTGGACCAAAAAACACCTACCAGCTCTCAGCTTTAGTCAATGGAGACCCTAAGACAGCTGTAAAAAGTGTTCCAATTTTTGGCAAGAGACAGGCAGCCCAACTGGTAGCATCTGGGCTCCTGCACTGCACAGGCTGAGGACTGTGCATCTGCTTGAGAAGGAAGGAATGTCTCCTTGTGAGTTTTCACACCTGCGATCTTCCAGGCCACCTTAAAATCCAAATCAGGACAGCAGTGACAGAGCAAGGCTTAATGCACACTGCAGCAACACCAACCAGCTTAATCAGGGCCATTTGTCTCCCACACAGAGATCTGGACATCCTGAGAATGAATTATAGCCCAGTGGCCTCAATTCCCTTCTGTCTTCAGGCCCGGGTAGTTCTGCACTAATTTCTGAACCAAAAGAGATCATCACCAGCTCACTGAAGGTGCAAGGGTTTTAAACAGAACCAATTACCTCTGCCCACCCAGATCCCTTCCCTGCCTTTACCTACCTATTTTCCTGCCTTGAAATGCCCTAAGAATGATTTAGATGTTTTGGGGTTACAACAAGCTATGAGGCAGCAAGGGGTAGGGAAATCAGAGGCCTAAGATGTGCGTGTCACCACTTCTGGCTACGTGAGATGAGCATACGTCCCCTCTCTGATCCATTTCCCTCACCTGTAAGATGTAGGAGCTGTGAACATGAAATAAGGCAATGCCTGGAGGACTCTGAAGAGACTATACAGTGTCTTGCTTTTATAGAAATGAGCTCTGGCTTTGGATATGATGACATTATTGATAACAATAACAGTACACGGCAACATTTAATGACTGCTGATATTACCAGGCACCACTGAGCTAAGAATGTCCATCTTAATCGCATTTAATCTTCCAAAAAAACCCCAAGGATTTAGGTCCTACAACAATCACCATCTCACAGATAAAGAAACTGAGGCCCAGAGAAATTAATTTCCCAAAGTCACAGAGTCAGTAAGTCGTGAGGCGAGGATTCCAACTCATGCGTGTAATACTCCAGAGTCAACCCCTCTAAGCACTACTCAACCCCACTGTGGGTAATAGTAGTACTTCATGGCCTCACCTATATCTTGCATGCTGGATGTGAGTTGCAGCCTCTGACGACTCTGATCAGATCAGGGTGGGAATGAATGACCCTGAGTGATCACGCATTAGCATTCAGAATGAAGCCTCAGTTTTCACATCTGTAAATGGGTTCGATAACACTATCTACCTCTTAGGGTTCTTACAAGGATCAAATGATACAACATATGTCAAACACTGAGCACACTGCCCAGTACACAGTATGTACTCAATCCACATCAACTATAATAACTGGAAGCCCATTCTTGGTGGCAGTGAGGGAAATCTCTTAGTCTCTCTCTCAACAACCCTTGCACTGGGCTTTAGGAGTTAAAGATGCAGTCAGGGATCTGCTTACTGTGGCTTGGCCGAAGCCCAAACTGGGATGCCAAGGAGTGGCTCACACCTGCCCAGGCTGCAGCCTGCTGTCAGTACAGAGCCCACGTCACTGAGGGAAAGAGGAATATTAGGCCATGGCAAAGTTGCACACTGGCTGCACCTGTCAGTCTAAAGCTGGCTGAGAGAAAGGGTGGATTTGTTAGGTGTCTTTTAGGACAAGCGGAAAGGCTCCTGGTTATCCAGGCAAGTCCAAGGAGTGCCATCACCAACCATAGCTTTAGGGAACAGGGTCTCACCAAACAAAATAGCTGGAAGCCCAAATAATGTGAAAATGAGCTGTTCCTTCTCCCTGTCCAGCCCCCTCCCCCCAGCCAGGGCTATTCTAGAGCTGGGGTGTTACTGCTCAACTAAATATAATTTGAGCTCAATGTGGCCACAGCAACTATGTTGCACACGCAACCCATAATGATCAGCGAGGCACAGAGAGTCAGCACCTAGGACTCACTGGAATTACCCCATCTCCCTGGCCGGGGTTCAGAAGATGAAAGCGGAGGCCACAGAAACTGAATGGCACAGGAGGGAGGAGAAAGGAGAAAGTAAAAGGGCCAAGTTGGGGGGGAGGGGAGAGTGGAAGGAAGCAGGCAAGGGAGGGAGCAAGAGTGTCTATCCTCCGTCAGCGCAGTCTGGTTGCGGGGGGGTGGGGGGGGCACATGGATGGAAAGCTGGAGGGGATGCGGCACTCAGCTGACTGCCTCGTGGGCCAGTGCACAGGAGGCCAAGTCTCCATGCCCATTAATACCTTCCACCCTTCTCAGGTTTAAAAGGGGAAATGTTCTATTTATAAGCCACTGACCAGTAGAGACCTGGCAGCCTCTGGATAGCTCTGATCCCAAAAGGATCCTGGTTACCAGTGGCTGCCTCCTCCTGCTTCTCTGCTGTGTGTGTTCTAACAACAAAAGGCCGAAGGTGACTGGAAGCAAAAGAAAAAAAGAAATCCTCTTTTCTGCCCTCTGCTGCTTTCATGAGACTGTGGACCTTTGGTAATAGCTGAAAGCTTTAGAAACTTTTTAAAAACAGTGGCCCATGTGATCCCATCAAGGCTTTCCCTGGGATCTTCAAGAATAAATCTCTTTTCTATTTTACAGATCAAGGGACGCTGAGGCACAGAGATGAAGAGAACGGACCTTCAGAGACATGGCAAAGGGCAAATAGAGCAATAGAATGACATCCCTCCCCATCTCCTCCCCAGCCCTCAATCTTGTCCTCATAAAACAAGACAAGCCTGAATAAACACCACCAGTGAGAGTGCTCTGAATGATGGCCTAAAATATGATGAGTGTCCATCACAGAGGCAATACAGAAAGCAGCTTTTGTTGTGTTGACAAATCCCTGTGGGAGGGTGGTGGGCCACACTAAGGATCTGACCCTGGGAAGCCAGAGTCACTGAAACATGTGACCCTTGCTTGCCTAGCATCATACACAGGTGCCTGAGGAGCCACTGAGGGTTCTGAAAAGGAGGTGCTCTAAGGAGGAATAAGGAATGGCTCCTCGGTCACAAAGAACCAAGGAGTCAGATGTTGGAGGCTGGGGATGATCCTCCTTCCGGCCCCACTGGGTGGGCCACACAGGACAGGATGGCACAGCAGAGCACAGATGCCATGCCTACCAAGAGTAGCAGGGAGAAAATGACCCTGGCAACAGGCGGACTCTGGTTTAACCACGAGCTCCACTACTTCTCGACCAGGCTCCCTTGACCTTGTTAAGCCTGTGAGCTCATTCGTAAACTCAGTTGTTTGAACAGCATTTCTGCAAATGTCGCCCTCATGTGACACTTTCATGCTCCCTGCCAAAACCTCATGGCATCTCATACAGACTAACTTTTAAAAATATAACCTTGTGTTAAAGACAATGATTAACAAATTACAATCCCTGGGCCAAATTCACCATGGACTGTTTTGTAAATAAAGTTTTGCTGAAAAACACTCATAGCCATTCATTTCTATACTGTCTATGGCTGCTTTCACACTGCAGCAGCAGAGGCGAACAGTTCCACCAAATGGAAAATATTTACTATCTGGCCCTTTACTGAAGAAGCAGACCTCTGTGCTAGGCAATAACATTGGTAAAATCAGAAGTTTACAAGTACTTATGTTCTCCCCACAATATATACTTAAGTAAATAAATAAAACTAAATGGTAATTTGAAGTGCTTATCTGGTACTACCTCAAGTGATCCTGCGCCCCTCCCCCCACCCCCCTTTGAGAAATACAGACACGAGGACTAAACAATGAATTTAGAAAGCATCAAGACTGAAAAAGAACAGGAGTGCTGGTATCTCCCTTCATTCCCCTCCCTGCTCCCTTCAAGAAAAGTTCTGCCCATCTAGTCGGTTTTCCTTTTTTTTTATTGAGGAAGTCACTGGCATGGCAGGATGATAAGAACAATAACCAACAGTAATTAGGCACTTACTAACTAATATGCCAGATACTGTGCTGGATTTTAGTCCTCACAACGAATTCATGAAGTACATGTATTATCACCCCCACTTTGCAGAAAAGGAAACGTAAACGTCTTGAGGCCCAGCACCTACCCAAAATTCCACAGCCAGTATGCTGACCTAAGCTTGTCACACAGCACCCTAATGCAAACACCTCTCTCCAATCCACATGGCAGAACAGACCCAAAGGGAATGTTATAAGATATGTGCTAAGAATGATTGATGTACAAGGCCAATAACCTATGAATACAAATAACTTATGAAGTTCTTATGAATAACGTAGGCCAATGCTACCCATAATACCAAAAACCTGGAAGGGCCACTGAAGTCCAACAACAGGAAATGGTTCAACAAATTAGGATATAATCCCATGACAGAATATTAAACAACCATTATAAATATTTATAAACAATTTTCATGACACTGGAAAATGCTTGCAAATTTTTAAAAGCAGAGTGCAAACAAGCATATTCAGTATAATACAAAATAAGTCAAATTCATACTGACTCAACAAAATACACATAAAACATCATTAAAAAAGGCAAGAAGAAAATATCTCTGGGACTGGTATTACAGATGAATTTTTTATTGAATTTTTGAAAATCATTTTGCTGCAGTTCCATAATATTCTACAATGAGTTCATTATTTTTGTAAAAAGAGAAAATACATGTTTTTAAACCTGCTTAGGAGTGAGGTAAAGAAATCGAATGTCCAGACTCTACAGATGACTTCAATTCTGCACCGAAAGTTCTTTCTCCAATCACTGTTCCTCCCCTACATCCCAGCATGAATGACAAACTGGCAAATTGCAGTGAATTCTTCAGCATCAATCAAATACAAAAGATTCTTATCAAAATGCTAGATTAAAAACAATCTGGAAGGAATGAAGGAACTTGGAAGCAAAGAGGAGGGAAGATAGGAAGCTTCCATTTTTTAAGTATTTCTAGCCTAGATGGAATCCTATTCTGTGCTCACTTTCAAATCCATTAGCTCTGTGACACACACACACAACACAATATAACTGGGCCATCTGTCTTCTGTCACCCGATGGTCTGGACCTCCACAGCAGATAATATACTCCCTAAAGGCTGACACATGTTCTAGTTGTAAGCTCACACAGTACTCACACAGCTAAGTGCCACCTGCCCTTAAGAGGTATTCACTGCAGCCTGGACTCCTGCAGTTTCATCTAGCAAAGGTTCAGGTGGCAGCAGACGGGAACATGTTAAACACGAGTGGAAAATGATGTGAACTATACAAAGCCAGATGGTCAGTGTTGAGCTGGGTCCTGATGTGCATGAGAAGGCACACCGACAGTAACTTGAGTATAGATCTTTGAATGTAACCCATTAATTTATGGAATTTGAGTTAATACCCACACTGAAGAAAGTAGCACTATGAAGTCAAGATTAGTAGACTGAGCCCTCTCTGCCTCAGTCAGTCAGACTTCAGCCCTCAAACAGCTGGAGAAGCAGTGGGAGGGCAGCATTCCTATAAACAAGCTAATCTTTTTAGAGTCAAGTAGACATTTGTTATTTAAAATGTCAAACTTGGAAAAGACCAACACTCACTATAAAAGCCTGCCCTTCCCTTGCTCTCTTGCACTGGACTGATCTGTCCTTTCTAACAAGTTCATGGCTTTCTAACCTCCCCTCAGGTGGGATATAGGACAACAGCAGTCTGGGTTGAGGACAGACCACTTTCTGGCTTCTCTTCCTGCCTCTGACTGGGCTCATTTTTAAGGAGAACATACCAATTCTCATAGTCTTTAGGCAGTAAATCTCACAACTGCAGCCAAAGGTAGAGCCCATAAGATGACAAATAGACTCGGGAGATATGCATTAAGATGGCAAAGGGGGCCACAGAACGTGGGATGGGAGAGGTGTTCTTGCCCAGTGCAGAGTCTTGTTCTTTAAAACACTAATGGAGGCAAATCAATGGCACGTATCAGATGTCTAGATGATTGACGCTGGCAGTGATCACTTCCTTGGTAAGGAATAATAAACCATACTTTCTTCCTCTTTACTAGTCACACTCCCATTTCTGCTTCCTTTATCTAGTAACTAAGAATTTGACCAACCAGAGAGCCTGGTGTCACTCATGTAGATTCCTGAAGCAAGCCCAGGAAGGTGCCCTGTTGGCAGCAGGATGTGTGGTAAGAGGCCCATAGGACTGGCAAAAACAGCCATTGGTTTTGAATTTAGCACTTAGGGACTAACTTAATTAGCAAGACCTCTAGGCAGAAAACTAAAATTCTAATAAAGAATGTTAACAGTCTAAATAAACAGAAAGACATTCAAAGCTCTTGGAGGAGATGACTTAATATTATAAAAGTGTCAATTTTCCCCAAATTAATCTATACAATTCAGTGCAATTCCAAATAAAAATTTTATTTTTTGAGGAACTTATTTGAGAAACTAGAATTTATATAGAATGATAAAGACCCACAAGTAGCTAAGTCAATCTTTTAAAAGGAGAGTAAGAAAGGAGACTTAAACAACCAGATGTTAAGACTTGCCTCAATATCATCGTATTAAAAACAGAAAGGTATAATGTGACAAATGACAGTCATACTCAATTGGTATAAAAACAGTTAAAATGGCCAAAAAAAGTAAAACAAAGGACTCAGAGATAGAACTCAAACCTATATACAAACCTAATGCACAAGAAAGCTGGCACCACAAATCAACAGGGGAAAATGACTAGCTTAGTAGATGTTGGTGGGAAAGCTGACTCTTCCTATGGATAAAAATAAGACTGGATCTTCATGAGGCATCATATACAATGGCGGAGATCAGCTAAATTAGAAACATAAAGGTGAAAGACACACTCATAGAGTCAATAAAAGAAAATGTAGATGCCTATCTTTGTGACATGGGTCAGAAAGGCCCTCATCAAAATACAATTTGAAAATCATAAACCAGTAGGCAAAAAAAAAGTAAGACTTTATCAAAAAAAAAGTAAGACTTTATAATCAAGGAAGGACACCATATACATACACACCCACATATATATATACACGTGTGTGTGTGTGTGTGTGTGTGTGTGTGTGTGTGTGTGTGTGTTATATATATGAGACAAGGTCTGGGCCCAGGCTGGAATACAGTAGTGCGATCATAGCTCACTGTAACCTTGAACTCCTGGGCTAAGCAATCCTCTTGCCTTAGCCTCCTAATACCTAGGACTACAGGCATGCACTACCATGCCCAGCTAATTTTAAAATTTTTTGTAGAGATGGAGGTCTCGCTATGTTGCCCAAGCTAGTCACAAACTCTTTTTTTTTTTTTTTGAGTTGGAATCTCACTCTGTCACCCAGACTGGAGTGCAGTAGCACACTCCTGGCCACTGCAGCCTCGCCCTACTGGGCTCTGGCGATCCTTCCGCCTCAGCCTTCCAAGTAGCTGGAACTACAGGCATGCGCTACCACACCCGGCTAATTTTTTTTGGATTTATTGTAGAGACGAGGTCTCGCCAAGTTGCCTGGGCAGGTCTCGAACCCATGAACTCGGGCAATCCACTCGCCTCGGCCTCCCAAAGTACTGGGATTACAGGCTGAGCCACTGAGTCTAGGCTAGTCACAAACTCTTAACCTCAAGCAATCCACCCACCTTGGTCTTCCAAAGCACTGGGATTACAGGCATGAACCACTGTGCCCAGCTGACACTACATATTATTAGGCAAATGACAAGATGGGAACAGATATTTAAAATGTCTAAAACTAACAAGGGATTTATATCTAGAATACAGATACAAATATAAATCAACAAGAAAAAGATGGCAACTGAAATAGAAGAATGGGCAAAGGACATGAATAGACAATTAACAGAAGAGAAAATCCAGCAAATGAACAGTCATATGAATAGATGCTAAACTCATTAGTTATCAGAGAAATGCAAATTAAAACAACAATGAGCTAACATTTTATACCTATTAGACTGGCAGAAAATTAGAAAACGAATGATGGTGAGAGTTGGCAGGAATGGAGAGTTGGCAGCACGTAGAGCTGGTGGCACTGTGGAAGGACCACTTTGGAGAATAATATGAGAGGGTTCTTACACTAAGTATTTGCATCCCCTCTGACTAGCAATTCTCCTCATGGGTATATCCCAGAAAAGCTCTCACACAAGAGGACATGTATAAAGATGTTTGTTGTGGTGACAAGGATGTAAAGCAGTGGTGATGAGGATGTAAAGGTATGAGGAGAGGAAGCACTTCACCACAAAATAGACACACAGTGTTGTGTGCCATGAAGGATGCAGCATTCAGAAGCCAAGGTAAGTGCACAGAGTAATATCGATGGCTCCTAACACAATGCCTGGGAATAAAGCAAGAAACCGAACAAAGCACATAACCATTTATATAACTCAGAACACAGGAAGATAGAAGATACACATTTTCCAAGAATAAAATACATATTAGAAGGGTGGCCTACAGTGGAGGACATGAATATGAGTAGGGAAAAATATTTTAAGAGAACAAATAAATGAAGCGAAAAGGAGAGAATGAATGGATGAATCAGGGGACCTGTGATGAAATGTGCCATGAACAGAGAGTGTGATTAATCTAACCCTCTAAACCTGAGATCCAAACAGGGAAAAGAGAAGAAAGGAGGCGAGGAAAAGGCTCTGCAAAGAAATGCACATGTATTTATCTGTGGCCATCCTTTCCCTGGCAACTGGGTCATTTGGAAAATACCAGCAGCTGACAGAAATTACTTATGGTCTTGTCTTATGCCCCACAGGCACTGTATGCCCAAGAGAAACTTCAAGATGAAAGCAACACATTCATTCAGAAGTGTTCCCAAAGGAATTCCCTTCTGCTATCTGCTTCTTCAAAACATTCTGGCTCTGTGATAAGATGTTTGCATTCAAATTCCCACCAAAACATTTCCTAGAAAGGAAAATGCTAGACATTTGGAATTTGGTGAAAAGAGCAATGCCTTACTCTTAAATTCCTATCAGATTGACTTCTTACCTCTAAATGAGTTTCGATTGTGGCATAAACAGAAGGAAGGTTGCAAGACCCTGGGCAATAGTGCCAACTGTGGCAGATGAGCCTTATGGGGAGCAGTGCCATCGCAAATCACTGCAATCAACAGATCTACAAGTACAACAGCTCAGCGGGAGCTAAGGACTCCTCTGAGGTGGGAATGGGGTCCAAATATCACAAAAGGTGAGGAAACACCAACTCAGACCACTATTCCGGTTTTGCCAGCTTGAAATCAGTGATTAATACGACCTTAGAAAAACAAAAGCAGCCATTCCAAATTACTTTGCATTTTATATAAAACTCCTGGTTAAATGTGTATCTTGAAAAGAAAGAAAAGAGGAAAAAATTTTGTCCTATAATGGCTTGTTTACTTACACACACACACACATCAACCTTTTGTCTACATGGAGAGGCACTGTTCTAGTGATTTTCTTGACACCACTGGAATTCACAGTAGGGCTACCTTTGATTTTTTTTTTCCCCAAGTGGATTTTACAAAGCAAATCTGAGGCAAGGGAAAAGGGTTTCCTTTGTACTCTTGCAGTAACCTGGAAGGAATTTGTTTTTTCTCCTATGCACCTAGGTGATAATCAGCCCAAACACTCTACCAAGAGCAGTTGCATTTTAATCCTATAGCCTTTGCAAGGTTACAGGTGCCCTTGGAGGTCATGATTAACCCCAGTGCTCAGAGCCAGCAGCAGAGGAAATGTGCTGTATATTCTACAGAGGCCACCCGGGGCACTTCCATCAAAGAGGATTATTATAGAATTCGCCATCTCTATTCTTTCCTCCCAAAGAGGCCACACACACAAAAATCAAGTACCAAGAAATCACCTACAAGACTTATTGCGAGACTGTGCAGGAGGTAAGGGTAACTTAGGCTTTCCCACAGGATAAGGCTCTCAGGGGCTTAGGTATTATCGTATTAAGTGATTTTAAGTGGTGATTGGAGCCACAGTCTTAAGAAGACTTGGGATTAAGTGAGATAATGTACACGAGAACGCTTTGTAAGTGTGGAGGGTTATTTAAATGCAAGGTGTCAGGTGTCATTACAGCCTTGCCAGTCAGGCTCACTAAAAGGCTGTCTGGAGTCACTGGTCAAAGTATGGGTGGAAGCATCTCACAGGGCACTGGGAAGTGGGGCTGACCCAACATGCCCACAGCACCGCCTGGTGGTTCATCCCTGCAGTAGCAACTTCTCAAAGCCCACTCCTGACCCGGGCTTCGAAAACATTGCCCAAGCATTGTACTTACTCCCTTCGTTCTGACTGTCTTTGTTCGAGTTGTAGACCTGGAAAATAGAAATAAAAAATTTACTTGTGTGCATCTTATACCACCCTACAGATTCGCTGTAGAAAACTATTACCTCTCCCCTTTCCCCAGTTTGTGCCATGAGATGGAAGGCACTTTCTGGCCCCCAAATAAACTTCTCTGTATTTACTTTTTCTGCTCTTATCAGAGGCATCTTTGGAACTCTGTGGAACTCTATTGTGTAAAAAATAATATTCAATATTTTTTAAAAACCAAATAAACATATAAACAGAAAGCAGAAAAAATTTTAAATTAGTTACAAATCATTAAGCATTAACTATGTACCGGGCAATGTGCTAAGTGCTTCACATGAATTATCTCAAATAATCTACACAACAATTCTGTTGGGCAGGAACTGTTATTATCACGGCTTTACAGATGGAAAATATGAGGCTTAGAAAGGTTAACTAATGTCTCAAATTGTGGACTGTTAGTACTGGGAAATGGGAGCACTTACTTTTGCTCTACATACTTTTTATGCATTTGAATGTTATAAGAATAATATATTTACAATTAAAAAAAACCCTTAAAGACTTACTTATATGAATCATAAAATGGGGAAGTGCCCAATACAGAAAAGGAAAATACAATATAAAACAGACAATAGCATATTGCAAGGGTCAGCAAGCTGTTCTGTAAAGGACCAGACAGCAAATATTTTGTGTTTGTGGGCAAAGAGCCAAAATCAATGACATTATACAGGTGCTCATACAGTGAGACAGAAAACAAATTGTCACAAAATTTTTGACAAAATTCAGAATATAGTAATTGAGTATGATTTTTTAAAAACATAAGTCTACTAATCAGATTTTTTTAAAGAGGGAGAATGATATTAGCTTAATTAGGGTTCAAAGTTAGTATTCCTTATAAAATCAGTTGCAGATGTTCATTTGTAAATATTATGCTTGGCTCATGAGTTATACCGAAGCAGGTGGTGGGCTGGATTTGACCTGTGAACCATAGTTTGCCCATTCTTGATATGCTGCCGTTATTAATATAAACCTCTGCTTTAGAAAAGATGAACATCATAGTGCTCAAACCCTTCTTTGATTATTAAGGTTCTGTAAGTATAAAAAGGCATAGGATGAAGCTGATCATCACAACTTTAAATATATATATATACACACATATGGAGGACCCCTGGAGGGCAGGCTCCTAATACTACAGGCTTCCCCTGCTAGGTAAGTTTTCCAGGAACCCGTCAGCATCAGAGTACCAGCTAGTGTTGCTGTAAGAGGCTGCATTCAGCTTCAGCGAATTTTTTTTTTAATTCTTTCAGCGTGTTTTCCCATTTCATGATAGGTGATTTACCAGTCCTCCTGCCCAAATCGCACTGAGTATTCAGCAGTTTTTAACCAAAATGGCATGACCCCTGTATCCCACCCTCCCTATTCACCTGATCTCACTCTGAGCTACATTTTTTGTCTCCTTGGATGAAAAAAATCCTGAAAGAGAAACGTTTTGCCAATGCAGAAGAGGTGAAACAAAAAATGGCACAAACACTAAAAGGCATCAAAATTGATGAGTTCAGAAGCTGTTTTGAGCAGTGGAAAAAGCATCTCAATAGGTGTGTTGCATCAAATGGAGAGTACTCTGAGGGGACTGTAGTTTAAATGTGAGAATAAATACACAATTTTTAGTAAATAAAATCTGGTTTTTTATGGGTCCCCTCACATATTCCCCAAAGTTATTTTAATGGCTACTCTCAGTTGAGAATCGTTTATTTAACCCCCACCTAGGGCTCCAAGTCAAGCATCTCTGAAGAGAGTCATTAAATCCAAAAAGGGATTTTTTCACCTGCTAAGAAATATAACTGGGAATAGCTGGTCAAGAGTTGAGCAATGTGTCCCACTTGGCCCCTCAACTGCTTTGTATCACTAAGTCTCTTACCCTCTCTGAGTCTCCAATACCACATCTGTAAACTGAAGGAGTCACCCAAGAAGAACTCTGAATAACCAAACTCTAATTACAAAAAGCACCCCCCATTTTATTATTAATTTTCTAAAGAGAACTAAAGTTGCACAGTCCCTTATTGAGGATCAGAAAGATGAAGATAAAGGGAATAGATTTCTGTACTTAAAGAGGACTGTCTGATGAATGAAAAGGCATCAGTGCAGAAACTTAAAATTTCTTGAGATTAGGAGTCAGAAGACTGATCCTGTCCTGGGTTTCACCATTGGTAACTTTAACTTGCTGAACTGTAACTTCATCTACAAAATGTAGTTGACAGTTATTCTGCCTACCTCTCTTAGGACTGCTGTGAGCATCAAATGAGATTGTGTAAAAGAAATATACTGAAACAGCATAATACCAATGCAAGTTCTGAGGGCTCTCCTACTGAGAAAAGAAATGCTTAACAGTCACGGAATTTGATGGGAGGGCCAAAGTCACCACAAACTCTAGCTGTGCTGCTCTCTACCCATGACAGATGGAATGCAGAGGAAGCACTTGCCTGCTCTCTACTATCTATGTAAATGAAGAACTTGGACCAGATCATGCTTTGCAAGTTGAGCTCCATGCCTCTGCATAAGCCAGGACTGCCAAAAGGGTTGTGGGAGACGCTAAGTCCCCAGGTGAACAAATGTCTCTGCCTTTGCTTTTATTAGTTTTATTGGAGTACCTTTCAAACTAAGAGATATTGGCTTTGAAGTTTGAAGACCTCTTAAATGGGTGATTTCTAAAGTTGCTTGCAATTCATTAATGTGTTTGTCCATTCATGCTTTTAGTAATATTTATTGAGTGCTATAAAATCAGGCTGTTCTAGGTGCTAGGGATACAGATGAACAAGGCAGCAATGATCTCTGCTCTCATGAAACATCTCCACTATGAAGAAAACAGAAATTAGTAGAGGCACAAATATGACTGCATCAAATATTGGTAAGCGTAATGGAGAAAGTTATAAAAGAAATGTATTGTGGATCCAAGGTAAGAAAAAGTTTCTCTGAAGAGGTGACACTTGCTTGACACATGAATGATGAGGTGGACTTCCTTGGGAAGACCTGGGGGCCAGTGCTGACAGAAGGTGCAGGTCCTTTTGGAGGGAAGAAGGTCAGTATGGTTGGCAAGCCATGCAAGGCAGAGATGACAGCAGGGCAGGAATGGCAGCAACCCGATCCTGCAGGGCCTTGTAGCCAGTCCATGTGTAAAATAGGCCACCCCCATTGTAGTATTGTAGCTAGCAACAGCGATTTGTGTGGACTAGCATTCATTAACCTTGGGAAGCTGGGTAAGGGAAGAGCAAGGGAAATGACAATACTTTGGCAAGTTTTTTTCTTTTTTCAGTCATCCTTATCACTGCATTTCTCCCAAATATTCTGTCCCAGAGAAACCTGCTTCTATTTATAAATGGCAAAATCCAGATGGAATAGTAAAATGCAACACTACAGTCCTCCTTAATTAGGAGGTGAGTTTATGCCAAATCACTTTCCTTCAAGGTTTCCTGGGTCTCAGGAGACCCCTTTCGAGAACACCCAAGCAGTCCCTGCATTGGGAAGGCGTGATCAATGAGCCAAAGCCATCAGAAACATGTGCTTGCTGATCCTCTGAGGCCAGGCCATTAATCTCTGTCTGGTTTGGGTAAATGAGCCAAAGAGAATTAGTTTTGAAATGGAGCTAACAAACCATGCTCACCAGGACTGCATGACAACAAGGTCCAACAGGAAGGCCCCCCCCGGGGGGGGGAGCAGATGGTAGCAGGGTCACAGCACTAAGCAGGAGTGACTCTGTTTACATAGCACTTACCAAGTGCCACACATGACAACATCTAATCCTTGTAACTACCATGTGGATTAGGTCTAGCGTTATTCACATTTTATAGATATGGAACCAGAGGCCCAGAGGTTACCTGGTTTATCTAAGGACCCAGAGCTGGTAAGTGGTGCACTCACTATTCTATCTTGACACTACAAGGTGTTCCAATCCCCTTTTACCTTTCCAGGCAGTGGTAAATGCACACAACTACCAAGCCATTCCAGCAGTTTGTGCTATGGTTCATAACCATATGGTGCATGTGGTTTCTATACTGGCAGAAGCAAACAGCATCCAACTCAGCCTTTAGAAATGGTCAATGAGCTTTGGGAAATCCCACAGACCTCAGAGTTGACCACTAGCATTAGACTGAGCTTCAGAAGTAAGACCAATGTCCTGAAAGGTCTCTTCGACCATGGCTTTGTCTTCTGATTAGCAAAGTGTCTCAGATTTATATGCTTTCAGGTGAGTCTCTCAGGAGCCTCTGCCTTAATAGAATCAGACCCAACTCTCCAGGATCAGCTCAAGGAGACGAGGGTCACTAAACAATACCTGAATTATTGCTTCAAGGAAGAGTGGAATAGTTAATGCAACTTCTCAACAAATCAACTTAAGCTAAAGTCTAACTGTCCTGCTTAGCTAGAGCATTCTAAAACCTATCACATTAAAGTGTCTTAGTCCTGTAGTTTTATATTTTTTGTTTGGTTTATTGAGAGGACAGAAAAGCTCCCACAGTGGGAGGGGACCCAAAGGGGTTGCCCAGTTTTATATATTTTGATGTAGGTATGGTTTGCTTTCTGCCAATGAATATCTGTTCTCAAGTATATGATTCCAGAGAAGATAAATGACATGTGTTTATCTTATCAGGGTCCATCTGAGAGTCATTAAATAATAATTCTAATTGATATGATAATTTAATAATGGTGATGACAAAAGTCCTGCTCTGTGTCAGACACCATGCTGAGTATATTCTATATGCATTCTCTTGTTCAGTCCTCATACCAGCCTAATTATCCCTGTCAGAGAGATGAGATAACTGAGGCATAAGAGAAGTTAGATCACTTGCCCAAGGCTGGGCAGCTGAAAATGGGCAGAGTCCAGACAGGAACTCCCACAGTCTGTCTCCTAGGCCAAACCACTTAACCACTAACCACATGATAAATAAGACATTGTGATGATGATGATGATGATGATGATGATGATAAAGCTGATGAGGTATCGTGGGCAGTTAGAGCAGATGAGTCACTGAAGAAAGAACCTGACGAGTCAAAGAGAAAATGAAACTGGGAAGGGCCTTCTGATTCCAGCCTGGAGCATTCACCACTAGTCCATGCCACCAACTGGCATCGAACACAGTGTAACACTCCATATTATCTCTGAACCACAGGGCTCAGTCCTAAAGATAAACACCCAGGCAGAAGAGTAGCTCTCTGATACAAATCACAGAGCACTACAATTCCATCTGTCCTTACCCAGAAACTACCATGGGAGTACAATTTACTACATCAAAGGAGGGTGAGGAAAGTCTTCAAACTTTCTCTGTATGAAGATGTGATTTTGCAATAAATTCTGTTCACTGCTGAGCCAATTCAATTTACATGTCCCTAGAGAAACTGAGAGAACACACAGAGTCATTTGGATTCCCAGAATTTTTCTATGGGTAACCTTTACTACCACCATACAAGTTATACTGAGAAAGCTTAACAGGCATTTTTTTAATGGAGAAATTAAAGACATATTTAGTAAAACAGTAATTAGACGAAACAATCTGACTTTTTCCTCTGACACACAGTTGAATGAGCACTTGGCCATACCACTCTTTGGATCAAAGTCTGCACAAAATGAAGGTGTTAGAAATTTATTTAAAACTGATGCTCCTAACTAAACTGCACCATCTTTACCTGAACTCACACCCAAACTCCCGTTCCCTGAGGTCTCTTGCAAGTAGCCTCTTAGCTGGTTGTTTCCCTGATCTACCAATGTGAATACACTGAACAGAGTCACGCACCAACATCTAAAACACTGCACGGACTGGTTCTATGCCGTTGGATAAAATGAGTCCACTATCACTAGAGCTTTTGCTTTTGAGTTATTTCCATCAGTGGTTAGAGATTTGTAGTAATCTATTGCTTAGGTTCAAAATCCAGCTCTATACATATACATATACATCATTTACCATCCCTAAGCCTCAGTCTTGCTATCTGTAAAAGAGAAATATTAACATTCCCTAGGAGATTAAGAAGTCTTAGGGTTGTTGTGAGAATTAATGAAATAGATATAAAATACTGAACATAGAGTACAGACTATAACTTCTTTGGCCTATAGGACATTCTATAAAGATTAACTTTCCTCATCACTGTCAACCTCCTTTTTCCTTTGCTTCACACTATTTGTTTAAAAACAAAAACAAACAAACAAAAAACACCTCTCTTAATAATGGAAGGTTACCCCCATGGCACAAATGGCTAAAGAAGGGAATGTAGTTTGAGGGACCCCGTGGTGTTGGTGGCACTGGTCTCATTAGCAATGCAATATAACCAACTGAAACCAATTAAGGGAAGAAAGAAAAGGAAAAGAGACAAGTGAAGGTTAACTTTTAGAGCAACAGTTCTCAGCTTTTTTTTTTTTTTAAACAGCAATCCAAGATAAAAACAGCTACCCACCAACAACAACCTTTTCACTACCAACTGTGTGCTAGGCACCATACCAAGTGTTTACATGAATTATTTTATTTTATCCTGAAGCCTACGGGGTACTAACTCTGCCTCTATTTCATACCATCATATAGGTTAATTAACTTTCCAGAGGCTACATACTAGCAAGTTACAGAGCCAGGATTTGAACTAGGCAGAGCCCTGTAGACAACCACAACTTCATACAACTTCTCCACCCAGTCCTGCTTTCCAGTGGAAAAATAGCTTGGTGATTAACAAAGAACTCAAAAGAAGCTACGCAGTAATTAAAATGCCAACAACACAACCATTATGTAAGAACAAAATTTCCACCCAATTTAAACATAACAGTAATTCTATAAACTTCCAATTAAGTATGGCAGTAATTGAAAACCACAACCAGCTTGAGACACTAAGATGCTCAAAAACATTCTTCCTAAAAACTATGAGCACATATAGAGAGAAGTGGCCGGGATTGCCAAGGACTGTGTGGAAGACAGATTTCTCAACCAAGCACCACATTAGAATATCCAGCTAACCACACATGCTAAATTTAGGAACTTTTAATAACACCCCTGAGAAGTTACTAGGAAGACACCCTTAGTCTGTGGAATGCCACCCATAACACCTGATAATGGACATAACTTTTTGGGTCAGGAGGAGCTCTTTCTTCACTGGTGGGCCATAGGCCACACTTGGAAAAGCTTTTGAGAAGGAACTGTTTGAATCAGAAACATGTAGGAATAAGACCTGTTTAAGTAGCTTGGATTAAATAAAAGCGTGTCTCCCTCACAGGGTCAGAGCTTGGGAGGTAAGTTTTGGTTCTTCCTCTCAGAAATGCACTTCTTGTCATCATGGTCTAAGTGACCAAACCAGTTCAAGAGAAAAGAAATAAGATGACTGTGGCTACTTTTCTATTGCACAGCTAGCAACATACTCCTTGGTTTTTTCTTTCCACTGCTACCAGTAATGCATTTGTTGTCCTAGGAAGGCTCTCTCAAAAGTAAAGCCAATAAAAATATAGTTGATGGCATTTCCCAATGACCTATTCCTGAATGAATGTCAAAAGCTTGCTCCTGCCCTGCAGAATTACGCATTATAAAGGGTTCAGTAACTGGCAAAAGGCAGGCCACTCAAAAGGTATGGATTGGGTAGTTTCTGAGTGAAAGAAATCTGAGAGAAATTGAATTAACAAACAAAACACCAATGATGGTGTTGATGAGAACAATGTGTTAGTCAGACAGAAAAGGTAAGCCAGATATGTACTCAGGTATCCAGGTGACTGTATCTCATTCTTCCCCAAACCTGGTAAAGTCTCTGTGAATCCTTACCTCACAAGGTAATGGAAAGATACAATTCAGGTCTTATTACAACAAAATAGAAAACAGATTTATCTGATTTGGCTTAATTCAAGCCTATCAAAATGCCTCACAAAGCCATTTATTTCCTATGCTGCACCCCTAGGTGTTAGCTCCACACTCACCAGGTGAACAACAAATGCTGCTAACAGTTGTAGAGCCCATGGTGCCACCAGGGAGTTCTGGAAGGGCTAAGGAAGGGGTTCCTGTACTTGATGGTACTGAGTACCCATTGCCCCATGCAATCAGGCACCTTAGAACCCAGACAGTATCCTGGAAAATGGCCCAGCAAAAAGTGACCAAATGGCAGTGTTCTGAAGCCTTTTGGATAAAGTCTTTTGACGGTCTCTGAAGACTTCTTGCCGGTGAAAAAAAAATTGCTGCTTCCTGTTCAACATGATTATAACAGTGAAGATGAACAGAAAAATACACTTTTTTTCCCATTCAAGAATTACCTGCTGTTCTGTACCTTGTGGATACAAAGAACTTATCTCTTTGCATTATTCCTCAGTAATGCTGAGGGAAAACAAAGTGCCCTGGACACCTGCAACCACTACTGCTCAGCATCCATGGTCCTCTCTTTCCAAGGACACCACCCTCAGTTTCCTTGGGGATTTCCCCTCCCTACCAGTCCATGTGATTTGGGTGGGGCTAATCCCAAGTCCATCTTCAGGTTTGGCCATGTGATCTAGATCAGGCATCCTACTGTGCCTGTGACTCGTCCTGGGCCAAACGCAGCAACAATACTTACTTTTAATATTTTTTATTATAACTGTTGGAAATGAGGCTTTGTCCGTGTTGCTAGAACAGGATACATGCCTAGAGCCTGTGAGGGCAAACTCTGCCATCATATAGGCAAATCCTTGAGTAGAAAAGGTCAAATCAAGGGCAGTAGAGCCAAGACACATTGGGAGACTAGGTTCCGATGGATCATTTGAGCCCTTTTATCTAAATGTATCTGAAGCTCATCCCTGCTCTTTCTACTGCGAACCAATGATGTCCTTTTTATTTTTTAGTTGTGTTTCTGCTGCTTGCAGCCAAGATTTACAGCAGAATTTTTTAAAGTGCATGAGAGAAAAGTCTACGTGAGCTTTATAAGGGACTCCAGAACAAAGGAGAACAACGTACAATAAAGTCGAAAGGGAAAGTAGAAAGGGAAAGGGAAACAAACTACATTGACACCATACCTGATTTTATTTCCTTCTACCTCACATATCCAATCAGTTTCAAGCTTCATCAGTTCTGTCACTATTACATATCGTGAACTTGTTCCTCATCCTCACATTTTTTCCATTGCCCAAGGCCAGATGCTCTTACCTTCTCACCTGGCTCTTGTTCTTGCTTTCTCCTGGATTTTGGCTCCACTCACCCTCTGCTGTACACATTGCTCCTGCAAGAGGTGTTCCCTACACCACAGCTTTGGTTGGAGAAGAGAAGCCTTCAAGACACTGCAATAGCAGTCTTCAAATTCTCCGAGGGTAGTCATGTGGAAGGAAGGGAAGACTTACTGTTCTAAACAAAGAAGAAGGTCAGGGTGGAGTCCCAGGAAGGCAGATTTCAGCTGGATATAAAGAACTGACAGGTGCTCTTCACGGTGCATGAAGGCAGGAGGTTGCCCAGTGTCCTTTCATTCCCAGGACTAAGTCCTCTTCCATCTAGAAGGCAGCCCTGGCATTCCTGGGCAGATTAATTTAGCTTCATTTGGGGCTTAGTCATTGTTAGCGTGTCACTTTCACCTGTGTAAGACTTGGGCGGATTCCAGAACAGAAGAAAATGCATTTGGATGAGGCAGAGTCGGATGGTGGATGTGGCATGTGTGGGCTTCAGAGACTTGTCATAAGGCCTGGTTCCACCACTTTTGAGTTATGTGCCCTTAGACGATTATTTAACATTTCTGGGTCAGTTTACTCATTGTAAAGTAGAGCTAAGTAACAATACTTAGTTTATGAGAGTACTGGAAGAATTAAAAATAGTTTCCATAGTACGTGAAGGTGCTCAAAAATGTTATTTTCCTTTTCACTACTGCGCAAAGATTTCCTAACTTACTTAACAGCTACTGACCACTCTAATCTCTCCCTTCTTGGACCTCTCACTGCGCTTACAGTCTGTTGCATAAAGTTTAACACTTCCAAATAGAATTGTTCATTCTTTATCATTTCTTATCTCCAACCAAATCAATCCCTTGATGTCAGTTTTATACTTCTATGGGGCAGAATGAGGAGTGTCTATCTGGCATCTAACATGATGCTGGGTACATATTCAGTGTCCAAACAATAGCTCCTGATTAAAGGACAAGGGGTTTAAGACAGAGGGCACACATGCCTTTGTCGTCTTTCTCTGTGGGTCAGAAGCAGGTCACAATGACCTTGATGAGCAAATCATCCTTATAGAGATACTTTTGCATTTTGAGTACTACTGGTACTTACTGCACTTCTCTGTGAGAAACCTCAAATTAAGCAGATATAATTTCAAGAGGAAAAAAGTGAAACAGCTCCTCCTGGAGCATGTAGGTAGTAGGTTATACCCAGATACCCAGTGAAGGGGGAGGCCATTTATTTTATCTTGTTTTGGGCTCTGGTGAATCAGACATGAGCAAAATGTTTCTGGGGTTATTAACACTGATTTCTGTGGTGTTCCTCCTTCCTGCTCCCCCCCCCCCACTTTGATTTGTGTGTTACATAAACACTGTTGCCATAGTTACAATTCAGGAAGTTTTGTCGTTTGACCTTAAGAAAAATTCAACCTCAAATCAGGATAGCACGGACTCCCTAGACCACAACAGACCGTCTGAGGGTAGGGTCTGCCAAATTTCTTCAAGCTTCTGGAAGGAACTACTGTATTTTGGGTAACAAGCGAGCAACAAGAAAAGGAAATGCTGCAATGTTATGCAATTTCCTTGCATTTCATATTCAGAAATCCTGAAAACCTCTATAAGCAACTTCCCCAACTTTCAACTGAAGTTTAGAGTCACAGGCAATATAAACAAAAACTGGACACAAAAGAGGAAGAAAGAATCTGAGTAATGTACAAGTCAGAAAAGGTATTTCAGGAAATACTGAAAGGCATCAGAAAGGGCACAAGCTCACGCGCTATCAAATGCACGACAGCAAAGTAGATGGCATGCAAGCTGACATGTATGTAGGATGTGGCCAGGGCACAGTGTGAGGAGTCCATGGCTCTGCATTTCCTGGTTTCATGCTGATGCAACATTGAAATGTGGGTGTGAACCCACTCGTTCGTCAGCATGTCATTTTCATAGGAAACTAGGGGACCACCTCCCAGCCCTCAAAACAAAATGGCAATAGGAATCAGAATGCCTTTATGTGTTCCCTCTCTTTCTCCCACATCTTTGGAAATAGTTACACAGCCCCATTAGCAAAAGAGTGTACCTTGTTCTTTTGTGCTTTGGAAAATTGCACATGAGAAATTCTTTAGAACAGTATGCAAGATCCCAAAGCAGGAGCTCGAGAGGCTCTTCTGCTGCACAAGCCGAGCCCTGCCTAGGAGGAACCACAGCCAGAGGGTGAGTCACTCACGATGCTGCTCCTTTCAACTTCCAGGCCTGCTTCCTCCAGAGGGTTCAAGGCAAGTGACTTAAGGCTAACTGAAGTCAACGAACCTAAAGCACTGGAATGATCTCATACAGCTCACAATGCCCCTTGGAGAGGAAAGAGATGAATGCTATCCATCATAGACACAGGGAAAGGTCATCTTCCTTTGCCTCAGATGGCTGTGAGCACTTCCTTTCTAGATCTATGACCCAAAACTGAGTTTCCTACCCCAAATCTAGAAATAATCCTGATACCAACTTATGTGTATCCAGCAAGGGATTCTGAGAACATTCACTCATTTATTCTGATATTCTAACCTGGTGGGAAGGAGAATCCTACCTCTGCGACCATACAGGGAATCTCAGTATTTTCCTACAACCCTCAAGGAGCAGAATGGGGTTTCTAAAATAGAACTGTAACTTCTAGAATTCTGACTCTGCTTTCCCTGTATGGCTCTGCCCCTCTCCATCATAGGCAAAATTCATTCCACTTCTGATTCCCAGATAGACAGACAGT
Source organism: Tarsius wallacei (assembly GCA_963574415.1). NCBI lineage: Eukaryota > Metazoa > Chordata > Mammalia > Primates > Tarsiidae > Tarsius > Tarsius wallacei. Next base: position 1,851 of record CAUYQG010033574.1, on the reverse strand, counting down.
GAGACAGGTCAGTCCAGCCAGAACAGCACATGCACTCTCAGTCCCCAAGATTTGATTATGAAGATTCTAAAACATATAGAAAAGATGAAAGAAGTGGCAGTGGACACTCACATACCCAGCACCTCCATCCTATAGTTGTTTCTATTTTGCAATATTTGCCTTATCACATATCTAGCCATCCTGCTATTATCCATCAACCAATCTTGTTTTTAGATCAAGTTTAAAATGAGTTCCAGACATCAGCACTTTCCATTTAAACATTTCAGATGCATATCATCTACATTAAAGTTAGCATTTGTTTGTCAATCTTTTTAAAGTAAAATTTATATACAATGACATGCACAGTTCTTAAGTGTGCCAATCATGAATCATGAGCATTTCATACACCCATATAAGCAGAGCCTCTTTCAAGACAGACATATTTACATCATCTCAGACAGCTCTCTCAGGGCTCTTTCCATCTTGCCCCAACACCCCTCCATACACATACTGACAACCACTGTTCTGCTTTGTACCCGCCATCAATTTTGCATATTCCAGACCATCATATAAATGGACGCACACTGTATACACTCTTTTATGGCTACCTTGTATCACTCTGCATAACATTTTTGAGATCCATCTATGTTGTGGTACGAATCAATACAAGTCAGAAGACTGATTCTGTTTTGGGGAAGAGATACGGAAACCTCGTGGCATGATAGATATGCTCTATATCTTGATCTAGGTTGTTACACATGTGTTTGTGTGTGTGTGTGTGTGTGCGCGTGCGACACTTGTGCACACACGCATGCACACACAAGTAGTCATTACAATATATACACAATATTGGTGCATTTTGCAGTGATAACACCTCAATAAAAAAACTGTTTTAAATACCCAAGAGATATGACTTCTCCTCAATAACTTAAGCTCACTAGTTATCCTGCCTCTGATGCTTCCTAACTGTGTAACCCTCATAGACTAGCAATTGAACTACTCTACACTACATTTATTATCTGTACTTTAAACAACAGAAGAGCATAGAGTAGTTAAATTATCTGTCCACCAGGGTTACCAGGCATACACCTCAGGGAATGTTGTGAAGGTTAAGAAAAAGTATATAAGGCATTTCCAAGTTTCAGGCTTCAAAAAATACGTGTAAAGTCCACCATGAGGCACATTTCAAGAAAGCATGCAGTTTTATTCACAGTGGCCAAATATTAAAAAGCTCCAAAAATTAGTTGTAATCACAGGAGCAGGTGGAGGCGAGGTGAATACAGAGTAGTATAAAATTATGGGTGGAGATGGCAGGTGTGAATAGTCTCAAAGGGAAAGAAACAACCCACAGGAGCTGCTGATACACGGGACCCCACTCCCAACACGTTCACACACAGCATGAAAATCATGCCTCTACACACAGCATGCAGGGCGGAGGGCTGAAAGGACACACCTGCTCTGACATCATGGCCATTTCTTTTTGCCCTGAGTAAAGCATCAAAGTGGCCTACTACTCCCTTTTGAAATTAATGTCTGACAACTGATAAGAACAGAGAGGGGGTATTTAGCAAATTCTGGAAAATCTGCTATGGAGTTCCCTACACCCACCAGATGAGAAGGAGCAAACGACTTAACAATCCTTGGTAGAGCTCAATCCAAAGATTCTACTTAAAATACACACTTCTTTTTCACTCTGAATATGTCCTCAGTTAGTGCTATATCTGGATCAGCTTGAGAAGCATGAACAAGGATCTGGAATTTTCTGTAAGCTGGCACCCCACCTCTCACACTGCAGGAGTCATGCAGAAAATAGCTTCCCATCTATCACAGGACAAGTTGCTACCTATCATCATATCTCTACCAATCCCAGAC
>CAUYQG010033573.1:0-36423 GCA_963574415.1 Tarsius wallacei | reverse complement strand
TAGGAGTTTGAGACCAGCCTGGACAACATAGTGAGACCTCATCTTTATTGAAAATAAGAATAAAATAAAATAACCATGTTCTGGCTTCCTCAAGTTTTGAAAGGAGCACTAAGAGCTGGACTTTTTCCAGATTTCTCCTTCTCTATAGGAGAGGGGATCTCTGACTGCATCTTAAAGATAAGCACCAAGAAATGCCTTTTCTCCTCTGCTAAGTTCTAGGAATTCACAAAGGAATCTAGCTGCTCAGACAGGCCTAGGGGAAAAGGAAATGTCCATTCATGAAGACTTTTCTGCCCCCTACTGTCTAGGCTGCATCTCCGAGAAGCAGACAGAGGGGCGCTAACCAGAATGCCAAGGGGAAGGTAGAATGTAAGTTGGATGCAGAGATTGGGGGGGCAGTGGACCCAGAGCACCATACCTGGATGCTGCACCCTGCGGGGGGATGGTACCCACTGCTCCCTGGGTGGGGCTTACCTGTTGGGGCTGGTACTGCTGAGCTGGATTTGAGGCCGGGTGGGGCTGCTGGGCAGGCTGGGCCTTTTCTCATTTGGCAGCTGCCACCCCCTCACCTACCATTTCCAGACCGGTCAGATCAGCCTCCACAGGGCCACCTGTTCGAGTCAACAAAGCAAGAGGCATGTGGAGGGGCTGGCGGTCCTGTACAGTGGAATCCCTGGAAATACTTCCACTGCACCTGGCGTTCTCCCTGGACTGCTCCTCGTCTGGAAGGAAAGACTCTGAGGCACTCAGGTGTTATCATGCTGGTGGAGCCTTAACTGCCTGGAGGCTGGCAATTGCTTTTTTTTTTTTTTTTTGAGTTGGAGTCTCACTCTGTTGCCCAGGCTGGAGTGTAGTGGCACGCTCACGGCCATCCCAGTGTCGACCTGCTGGTCTCTGGCGATCCTTCCACGTCAGCCTTCCATGTAGCCGGAACTACAGGTGCTCGCTACCACACCTGGCTAATTTTTAAATTTTATTTTATTGTAGAGACAAGGCCTCGCCAAGTTGCCTGGGCTGGTCTTGAACCTGCAGGTGCAGGCAATCCATTCACCTCGGCCTCCCAAAGTGCTGGGATTACAGGCTGAGCCACCGAACCCAACCGGCTTTTTTTTTTTTTTTTTAATTTTTAGTTTTTAATTTTTTTTTTCTTTATTTTAAAGATATGGGGTACAATTCAGGGTTAGGTATACAAATGTTCATTATGCAGGGCAATTGCTTTTTAACAAGAATCCTACGGAAGGCATCAAACCCTACAAAACACAAATAGTGGGATTTTAGGCAAGGGTTGATGGTCTTGAGATGTTTCATACCATGCCTTGCTGGCCTTGCTTGCAGCTTTTGAAGCTGTGCTCCCAGGCTGCTCTCAGGATCCCCACTGCTGAGCCTTCTTGGATCTTTTTCCCATGCCATCAAGAAGCTGATGCCAGCCGGGCTCGGTGGCTCAGCCTGTAATCCCACGCCTTGGGATTGCCTAAGCCCACGGGTTCGAGACCCATCTGGGCAACTTGGTGAGACCTCATCTCTACAATAAATCAAAAAAACTAGCCAGGTGTGGTAGCGCACACCTGTAGTTCCAGCTACTTGGAAGGCTGAGGCAGAAGGATCACCGGAGCCCAGCAGGTCGAGGCTACAGTGACTGGAAGCGGCCACTGCACTACAATCTGGGCGACAGAGTGACACTCCAACTCAAAAAAAAAAGAAGCTGATGCCAGCTTTCCAGGCTATGAAGTCTAATATGCCCATAAACAGCTAACAGTTTTCCAGAGCACTCTGTCTGGCAGGCCCTGTGTATAATGCACATGTGATACACAACATATGTCATCTTACCTAACTGCTATCATTCCCATTATGTGGATGAGGTTCAGAGAGGTCAACAACCTTCTCAAGGTGCACGGCTGGTAGGTAACAGGGCCAAGATGCAAGCCTAGGCAATTTGATGCCAGAGTCTTAGCATCTAAGTCATCTCATACTTCATGAAAGTCTGTGGAGACATGAGAGGGTCTCTGAGGCTTTACCCTGGAAGGATGCTGACTTTGTCCTCCATGGCTCTACTGGGAGCCCTGGCAGCCCCAGCTGGGCCACGGGTGTTACTGCCTACATCTGTCCAGTTCTCCACACAGTATGGAACTCTATGCCAGTGACTGGATAGGTGTCAGTCCCACAAGGCATACAAGGATGATGATGGCTGCTGGGCTGCTTCAGAAAGGCTGTGCGCCTTGTCCCAGGCCTTGTGAATCTCAGACAAGCCTAGCCCAGCAGAGCCCCAGGGCACCACAGACAGGAAGTCAGACTGGTGAGTGGGCAAGAGGAAACTATATCTGGGCTGGGCCAGCCAAGGGAGGCTTCCTGGAAGAAGCTGCCAGTTTAATTCAGACCTCTAGTCTGGGAAGGATGTGGACAGAGGAAGGCACAGGGTGTGTGGTGACAACATGTCTGGTTTAGACACTCAGCACCTGCTATGGAATACCGCTTTTCCACTCATAGACCTGTATGTCCTGGCAGAATGTGGCTGGTCTCAGTGGGGCTGGTGTCGAGGTCCTGCCAAAGCCTGGGAAGCTAGGGAGGGACTGAAGGGCTCTGTAGAGGTGGAAACATTTGTGTTGGTCCTTGAAAGAGAGAGCACCATTGCTGGGGGTGCTACAAGGGCTTCTGGGTCACCTGGGCTATTGCTTAGGCCATGTGGGAAGGATTTGGTCTCCATCACAACAGAGGTCTTTGCTATAGCTCTTCTGGGCATTGCACCTGAGGAAATGACTTTCCTACTAAGGTTTCTCGTCTGCCACCCTTTGTCACATCATCATCATGGGAGCCCCCTGGGTGGGGGCAGCAGTTGGAACTTCTGGCTCTGCAGCCTCTTAGCATCTGTAGGCTCCAGCCTAGTGGCTGACTGCTGTGTGTACAAGAGTGATGGCCCCATGGCTAGAGATGAGGACAGTAGCCATCTCTAGGAGAGGGGAACATTCCAAGCATACCTGTGCACAACATTTCCTGGAGAGCTGGTTTTGCTGCCCTCAGGGCTATGAGAACAAGGCTGGCTCTCGTGAGCTCTAGCGTTAGCTCTGGCATTTTCCCAGGAGAGCATTAGTTCTTCTGTCCTCACTTCACCTATTTGAGATCATGTGTGGTCCCAAGATGAGAGGCCCCACCTACCTGGGGTTGAGAGAGGAGCAGGACTCTGGGCTTTAAATTCTTTCGGCCACTTCTCTCCAAGTTACCTTAAACAAAAGGCAGCCTTGGAATCTTTTGCAAAACCATCATCTTTGTGGTGCAATTGAAACCTGGGTTGGAATATGTGGCAGGGAGCAGGATCCAGTCTTGTTGGCTATAACTGTCCCTGTGTTCATGCTATGAGACAGCGCAGGTCAGCAGTCATTCTCAGAGGGCGGGTCTCTCATTTGGGGTACTTCGGGCACATTTATTGGTGGCACATTATTGGCCTTTTTGAGGACTCACTTGGGTTCACCCTGACTTGGAGGAAACTAGCCCCTTATGGGGCAGGAAAGAAGGGTATGAAGGGGAGACCTGGGTCCTGGGCCCTTCTCCACTCTCCTGCCTTTTGAAACTAAGTAGATTAGGCCATTTGCAATGTTGATTAAAATCCTGCTGTGAACTGTGACAATTGTGCTTAGAGCAGGAATACAGGTGCCTGCTTGGGGTAACAAGGAGCTTCAGGAGGCCCTTTTAGAGATGCTGAAAATACTGATTTTGTTTTGATGCAGGATGGTGTCAGAGTTGCCTTTTTCTTGTTTGTTTGTTTGTTTGTTTCTTTCTTTCTTTTGAGTCAAGGTCTTACTCTGTTACCCAGGTGGGAGTGTGATGGCACCATCACGACTCACTGCAATCTTGACTTTCTGGTTTCAGGCAATCCTTCCACCTCAGACTTCCGAGTAGCTGGGACTATAGGTGCTCGCCACTACGTCTGGCTAATTTATTTTTTATTTTTTGTATTAACAAGGTCTTGCTATGTTGCCTGGGCTGGTCTTGAACTCCTGGTCTCAAGCAATCCTCTCGTTTTGGCCTCTCAAAGTGCTGGAATTACAGGTGTGAGCCACCATGCCTGACCTGCCTTTTTATTTAGAATAAGGCTTTGTCCCTGCTTTCTCCTCATGACACTATCTTTCTGGGATTCTCTGCTTCCTCGTCACTCCCACTTCTCTTTTCCTACCTGTTTCTCCTGCTATTGCTCTGTCCCTCCTCCCTCAGGCCTTGCCACTCTGCCTGTCTCATGTGTTTTAGGCCTGACTGGGCCTCTTTGCAGCTGGGCAGGCAGAGGACAGAGTGGCACCAGGGCAGGTGCTAGAAACTCATCCTAGTCAGCTTCAGCCTGCAACTCCCTCCCCTTGTCCCAGTGGAGGGTGGGGGTGGAGTAGGAAGGAGGAGTGCCTGGCTGTACCCACACCACTCACAGTGTCCCTTCCTGCTGCTGGCCTTGACCAGATGCTGACAGCCTTGGCAGTCAGAACAGTACAGTCAGGCACTTTTTGACTGAGCTGTAACCCAAGGTGTCCCTCCATGGAGAGTGGGAAGTCAACTTCAGCTGCGGACTCTACTGTTGGGTCTCCTTTTATGGCCCAGTGATTTGACACTTCTGAACAGTATGGGACCAGGCACATTATGACCCCCAAGGGATCCCTGGCTGCAGTCAGGGAGGGAAGGGGCTGGAACCTGACCTGACTCAAACCCTCAGAGCCAGCCACTGGAGCTGGTAGGCATCTGGAAGGGCTCACGATGTGAAGTGCAACTGCTTCCATTTTGCAGAGGAGAAAACTGAGTGTGGGCTGCCCTGCAGTAGCTGGGATAAGCACCCAAGACTGTCTAGCCTGCATCTTAACACCTGACCACCCTCACTCCATAAGGTTCACAGGCTATTTTCAGGGATGTGAAGGGCCAGGGCCTTAACCTGCCACACTCATTGCTCCATTCTTACAGGCTCAGCCTCCACAAGGAACCCATAGCTTGCTCCATAGATGCTTCCCCAACATAAGCAGCTCCTGTCTAAGAATGTGGCAGAGAGACTGACAGATGCTCTCTGTGTTCTCTGGCTGACAGTGGCACAGAGGGTGGGGGGATGGAGATAAGGGCAACCACCTGTACCCACATGTGCTTCCTACATGCCAAGCACAACATAGCAGAATCAGAACAGGTTATCACTCTTATTTGATATTTGATATAGAGACTGAAGTCCAGAAAGGCAGAGTAATTCACCCAGGGTCACATAGCTAGGAGATGCCCAGGCTGGACTAGAACCCAGGCTTGGCTTGCAGCCAAGTCCTGGCTCATAGTCATCCCTCCTTACATGCCAGCTCAGTTGGGGTTAGGGAGCCACAGTCTGCCCATCTGTAAAATGAGGGGTTGGGTGCCCTGCTTGGCAAGGGCTTCCCTTCTGGCTGTGAAAATACTTTCTGTGGGCATTGACAATGGGCAGTGCCAGGGAAGCAGGCAGATGGGGGGGCTCACCTTGCCCACTACCGTGGCTGCTCTTGCAAGTAGTCAGACAGCAGGGATACTGGCCAGAGAGTGCAACAGGATGCCTCTTCCAAGTCAGTCAGTGAATGATGTTGCCAGAGGAACAGTTGGCTTTGGAGACACTGCCAGCAGGGTCTGTATTCTGCTAGGGACAGGAGCTCTGGGGTTATGATTCATATTTGAGAACCTCCTCCACTCTACTCCGTGGCCCAGTTAAATGCTTGAGTCAGGCTGAGCTGGTACCAGGGTGTGTCCTTACCCTAGGAAGACCTGCGAGTGTTGGGATGAGTCACTACAACCCATTCTCATGGCAAAGGTGTCTCTCAGTGCTGCCAGACTATCACTTTGGCCCCCTAGAGGGTGAGCCCTCTACCCTCTCTTCCTCATGGCTGTGGCTCCATGGTGTGATCAGAGACTAGGAAAGTTTTCTGAAAGCTGGCTGGGTGTTGGGGCATTGTGAGCCCTCTGGCTGAACAGGAATGGGGGGGAGGGTGCAGGGGCAAAGGGAAGCTGGAAGCCTGGACAGCCAGTGCCTCTGTCCCCCTGGGAGAATTCCATGTCGAATGATGGCTGACTGTGTTCAGCCAGGCCTGTGTGGGGAGCTGCAGGGACATGGATGAAGCCAGGGGACAAGGGAGAGATGCTGAGCAGATATGATGTAGGTTTCAGGACAGCTATGTGGGGGATGGGGATGGAGGTTTCCCTAGGGTCTCCGTGCTATGCCTCTGGGGGTGATCTAGCACATTCCCCCATGCCCACTTCTTAATCCTTTGTTGTTCCTGTGACATCTCCTCTGGGGGAGAGAGACTAGTTGTGATTCTGAGAACTAGAGAGTGTTGGGTCCTTCTCTCCAGAGCTGGCCAGAGACATGGTCTGCTGGGTGACCTCAGCAGGGGTCACCTAGGCATAAGCTCAATTTTCCTGGTCACTTAGTACTTAGGGAGGGTGGCACTGACCTCTGTAACCTGTGCCAGCTATGTGGGCATCACCGCAGCACAACTGGCCAGTTGAGAACATATATTCCATGGCTGAGGTGAGGTCCCTTCATGGAGCAGGACAACTCAAGGGACATTATTTCTGAGATTAGAATAAAACACTTGTGTTTGCTAAAATTTTCCAGTCTTATGATGAAAATGTCCTATTTTTACACTGTCATGAAAGAAATAGAACCAGGATAATGTTTCACAAATTATGTAGTTGGTTTTGACAGAAAAATCTCTTTCCTCTGAGAAGTTAAAGGAAGATAATAGAACCAGGATCCTCTGGTTCTATATACTCATGGTACTAACAAAGGGTCTCTGTGGTACCTCCTTAGTCCCTTGTAGGAAGGCCATGGACAGAATGCTGGGTCTCACACCTGTCAAGGGCAAAGGGAGTTCTGATCTTGCCACTTACTGTGTAAGTTCCTGGAGAGGGGAGGAGGTCATAACTCCCTCTAGGCCTCTTTACCCAGGTGTCATATGTGAGGAAGGTGCATACCCAGTTCACAGATAAAGAGTTAGGACTCAGAGAGCTTAAAGGACTGGCCCAGAGTCACACACTTTGCAGAAGGGGATGTCATTCAAAAGGATGCATGGAGGTGTCAAGGGGGTAAAGATGTCTGCCACCTGGGAGAGTGGGGGATGCCACAGAGAAGGGAGGATGTGTCCCCTCCTGCAATTGACTAAGGCCGAGAGATTGCTAAGTTCCTTGGCTTGGGTGCCCAGCTGTCAACCTTGCCTCCCACTTTCCAGGGCCCCTCCTCTGAGATCTGCCACCCTCTATCATCCTGAAGAGTCTGCCCCTTCCTTAACCAAGTCTTTCATAGCAGAAAAGGATTCGTAGACTCGTGATCCTTGGTCCATCTTTGGAAAGCTCAGTCTGGTTCTGCTCCTCTGAGGATCTGAGACCATTTCCTGTGACCTGCTGGATTAGAGGGAGTCTGCTTTCCCTGGGTCCCGGAGGCTGTATCTAGATTTCTCTGAGTCCTGTAAAACAGGGAGGGGAAAAGCATAAGGCCACTCCAGGAAGATCCAGGGAAATCCTGAAGCCAGGAGTTCTCAAGCAAACCATGAAATCCATTTTCCCCCATGGCATAGTGTCTCTCAGTATACCCAGTATTTACTTATCACTGTTAATCTGAGCTCTATACATGTATTCTCATTCTGTCCTCATGGCTATCTGTGAACATGAGTGTTATCATTGAACCCACTTTTCCAGATTGGACCATTGAGGCTCAGAGAGGTTGAATGGGCTGCTCAAGGCCACAGTGAGTGGGGGATGGAACTGTCCTCTGTGTCTAGGTCTGTCTGATCTGGACTTCTGTGGCCACAGATGGTCCTGCCATGTTTGGTCCCTGGCCTGGGGCACTGGGAACCCCTGGTCTACCCCAACTAGCCCTCATGTCCTTATTGTTTTTCCCCCTCCCTGCCTGGTAGCCTAGCTAAGATCCCTCTTTCTAGAAATATTCCCTAACCCTTCCTACCCCCAACACCTGACATTTCTGCCTTTGTTTCCAGGTTGTCTGGGGCTGGTGGAAAGCAGACAAACCGAGGCCATCAAAATTTAGCAAATTGGAGGAGTCTTGTGTTCCTGAGATTTGACAATTTCAAAACTTGTGTTTGTTCTTAGAACTTTCTGGGAAGACTTTGGGCTTGGAAGCTTAGCTGCTCCTTCTCCTCCCATAACACTGGTGGGAAGTGGTCAGGGAGGTTTCCAGCCTATTAGCTGCCACCCTCACCAACTTCAGGTGTCCTGGCCTTGGCCTAGAAGGGGACTGGTTCTTTGGGGATCCTCCTTGTTCCTGGGTTCCCTCGAGAAGTGCTGGCCTTCCCTAGCTTGCCTGCTCTGCCAGGTTCTGGTTCTGGAAAGAAAAGAGAAGGGAAGAGAAGGAGCTAGGACCAGTTTCCCTAGGCCTGCATGTCCTCATCAAGCATCCCAGTTGGCAGTGACTCATCCATAGACTCCAAAATCCTTGAGGACAGAGTGCCTATGGCAGCATTCCCAGCCCCAACTCTAGGCCTGGTCCCCAGGCAGGACCTGTACGTGTTTGCAGGAGTCAGAAAGGATCTGTACGTGGGCAGACCTCCTTGGGGATAAGAGTTGAATCCTGGTTCCCAAGGAACTCTCAGACTTATAGGTGGTCTTGTGAGAACCATGTGATCCAGAGAAACCAAAAAATCCATCTGACTCTCAGCCTCCTTAGCTGAAAATGGTGACTAACGATGTGGCTGCTGAAGGGCAAGAGCTAATGGGTGTAGCATGCCTGGTACAGGGCAGGGGCTCCGTGAACATTCACCATTGTTGTTACAGCCAACAAGTAGCAGAGCCTGGTCCAGACCCAGGAGTGTGGGGCTAAGCTCTGGGAAGGACCAGCTGGGCCTTCCCTTTTTATTTTCTGCAGGCTGGTTTTGTGGGGACAAGTGCCTACTCCAAGCCTTGAAGCTGTATGGAAAAAGAGTGAAGCAGCTGCCTACTTGGTCCCCATTGTCTAAAAGCTGGCAGGTCTGGCTTTAAGTCTTGACTCTCACTACCCACCTGTGTGACTCTGGGCAAACCACTTAACCTCTCAGAGTGACGTTTCCCCACAGGTAAAAGGGTGCTGCTGGTGCTTCTTGGGACATGGTGAGCACTCTATGAGGTGATGTTGGCACAGTACTGGCTGAGCACCAGGGAGATAGTTGTTACGTAGGGAATGCTAATCCTGCCCAACTCCATTGTTCCTGGAGCTGGGGCCTGGGCATTTGGAATCAGTGGTATCATGTGAGCCCGCCTCCTTGGAACTGAGCCTGTGAGAAGGAGAGCTAAATGGACAGGATGAGACAGAAGACAGGATGTGGTCAGAACTTAATGAAGTGAGGACTGATCTGGTGTGAGGCCAGCTGATCCGTAGCTGCAAAATTGGTTCCATTAGCTCCCTTAATGAGCTACGAAAGCTAGGAAAATGAGTGTGAGAGAGAATAATGCCACATGTCTGTGACTCTATTTTAAAACTGAGGCTAAAGAGTTATATTTGACACTACCACCAGTTCTCCAAATAGCACTAGTGCCTTTGGGGAGGATATGGGAAAGCAGGGGCAGGACTCTGGCTTTACAAGGAAGATGCTGAGGCCTTAAGAAGGAAATACCTGGCCAGGTATGTGGCTCACATCTATAATCCCAGTACTTTGGGAGGCCAAGGTGAGAGGATTGGCTGAACCCACAGGTTCAAGACCAGCCTGGCAAGTTGGCAAGACCTCATCTCTACAATAAATCAAAAAATTAGCCAGGCATGGTGGCGCATGCCTGTAGTTCCAGTTACATGGAAGGGTGAGGAGAAAGGATCACCTGAGCCCAGCAGGTCGAGGCAGCGGTGGCCATGAGTGTGCCACTGCACTCTAGCTTGGGTGACAGAGTGAGACTCCGACTCAAAAAAAAAAAAAAAGAAGAAGAAGAAGAAGAAGAAGAAGAAGAAGGAAATACCCAACTACCTATTGGGTACTTTGTCCATACCTGGTGACAGGTTCAACAGAAGCCTAAACCCCAGCATTATGCCATGTAATTTTTTAAACAAACTAGCACATGTGCTCACTGAATCTAAACTTTTCTTAAAAAGAGAAGGAAATACCAGCTTCTGAACCCCGAACTCAGGGTCAGCCCCATCCTGACATCTGCCCCAGAGCAGAGGCTGAGGCTGTGACCCACACTCTGAGTGGGCAGAGCAGCCCATGGGTGTCACACTGGCTGACCACCCTTACAGATGCTAGCACATAGGCAGGAGTGGTTTCAACAGCTGGCTATAAAATGAATCCTGCTTTTCCAGTGGTGTTTCTTATAAAATTAGAGATGTGTACCCAGAGGGAAACAATCCCAAATAATCATATAGCTGGGAGCTGGAAGGGATTCTAGAGGTGACAGCTCCTGTCCAGGAGGGAGTATGGTAGGTTCAAAGTGCTTTTTCTTATTTATGGCCTCCCTCTGTAGAGAATAGAGGTTCCCCACGATGAAAAAACTATGAGTCAAAGCCCACATTTTCTGATAGGACATTCTGTACAGTTCTGTGCCTGAGTACAGGGTGCTGAGCACAGGTGCTGAGGCTTTACCTTCAGCATTCTGACCTGCACTTGTCTGAGGCTGGGCCGAGACCCCCAAGGTGGGAGAGAGGTATTGGAGGACATGCCGGTCCTTGCTGCTTTTCGCCTCTCTGTCCTCTGGTGCAGAACAAAGATGGAGTCCTAAGAAAGTAAAGGGCCTGGTGACGTTATCTCAGCAGATGGCCTGCGTGCCAGGCCACAGTGCCATGTGCTGTCCTTGGTTTTTATGGCAGAGTCCTTATTAGATACATTCATTTGAATCTTTCTGTGTCTTTTGCAAAATTGCTGTTGAAGGTATCGCCAGAAGGTTTCCCCTTGAGACTTGAAGCTAAATCCCTTTTAGAATTTGGTCTTTGAAAACGTTCAGTGAGTGACTGTGTTTCTCTCCATGGAGTAATAAAAGCAGCAGAGCCTACCTGGTTTCCTTCTTTGCCAAGACTTCCAGGAAGCTCAGAATTAAGATTTGTCCTCATTTATAGTTAAAAACTTAAGTGGGTTTCTGATGTATTTTATCTTTCTCTTCATTTTTTTTTTTTTGAGTTGGAATCTCACTCTGTCGTCCAGGCTGGAATGCAGTGGCACACTCCTGGCCACCGCAGCCTCGATCTCCTGGGCTTCAGTGATCCTTCTGCCTCAGCCTTCCACGGAGCTAGAACTACAGGTGTGCACTACCATGTCCGGCTAATTTTTGGTTTATTGTAGAGATGAGGTCTCACCAAGTTGCCCAGGTGGGTCTCGAACCCACGGGCTCAGGCAGTCTACTCGCCTTGGCCTCCCAAAGTGCTGGGATTACAGGCTAAGCCACCGAGCCCGGTCTCTTTCTCTTCATTCTAAAGAGAATCTGCTATTTTTGTTTTATTTGGCTTCTATAATGTTTTAGAGTTATGAAATGCCTGAAATCCTGTTGTCAATAAGCAGAGCATGTGGAAATAATGGGACTTGGAGTACTTCACGGAGTGGTGAGAGGAACTAGGTTCCTGGCCTCCAGGAGGAGGCTGTCTTTGCTGTAGGGCCAACATCTCTCAGGTTGTGAGTTGTCATGAAATCCAGAGCTTCAACTTCTTAATATTTTACTGCCTCACTGATGAGAGAGATTACAAGTCAGCTCTCTTCCCCCAGAAAAAGTGGGTGTTCCGGCAGAGGCCACAGCACAGTCTGGCCAGGGCTGTGGGTTAATTGGCGGGGGTGTATTGGGTTGGGGTTTTGGCTGTGGGAGTGTTGGGGGAGGCTGCTTGGCTAGGCTGGTAGCCTTGGCGCCTCCTGTGTGTGAGACAGATGGAGATGCTGTGAACAGTTTTACTTGAGAAGAGCCCAGCCCTGGAGTGAGCTGGATGGGGATGCTGATGTGTGGGTGGGCATATAGTCCTGGGTAGGGTGCCTTCCCTGGGCTGGGAGGTAACTAGAGAAGGGTCTCAGCTTTGTTTGATGTTCTAGGAAGGCAGACAGAGTGCTTTTCTAGCTCTGGGCAGCAAGAGGTGTTAGGCCCTGCATTGGAGAAGGTGCCTCAGTGGGAGAGGAAGTCTGAATGGAGGCATTGGACTTGGTCACCTTCTTGGGCAAGGTTGTCACAGGCTGAGTTGTGGCAGCAAGAATTGCACCTGCCCCCAGCTTTTCTTGCATACCTCTGTGGCCAGTTCTCTGCTAGGAACTTTGGAGAAATAGAAAGTGTTAGATGAATAATGGACAGATGGATGAATCCCACTCCCAGGGAGTTCAAAGTCAATATTACAGAGGCTGGAGAGACAAACACACTGTGGGTCCACACGCCCACCCCATTCCCCACCCCTTACTCCCTATACACCCATGCATGCACCCCACACGTAGATGTATGCATGCATGCACATCCTCATGATCCTGTGCATACACACACCCCCCATCCCCCTCACACCCCTACATATGTACACACCCACATACTCATGGACACATTTACTTCAGAACAAGTTTTCCGAGTCTTGTGCAAGCTGTGGCTTTCGCCAGTGCCTCTCCAACTTGGGGCCACCATCTTCTTATCTCCCCTCAGGGAGGGGTTGTCTGGATGCTCTCTTAAAAGTCCTGTTCTCCTCCCTCTGCCAGCCTTGCCACACTGTAGCCAGGTGACTCCAAGGCAATGACTTCATCCTCCTGAGCCTCTTGTTTCCTCAATCTGTAAATTGGAGCTGATGACCCGCACCCTGCTTGCCTCACAGGGTGGCACCAAGCTTTCCCATGAGATAAGGGACAGCAGAGTGTTTTGTAAACTGCAAATTGTTTTCCAAACAGGCAAATGTTGCTGTTGTTTTCCCAGCTATGGAGCTCAAGAATTCCTCCACCCATAAATAAACCCTGTCCTTGGGTAGGAAGGGACCCAGTGTGGCTATGGAAAGGGAGCCTTATCTGTTCTGAGGCCCCCTTACACCTGATAGTACTGGAGGGGCATGGGCCCTCCTGCTCTCAACTCTTGCTGGGGCTCACTGGCTGGGGAGATCAGTAGGGGTTTTGGCCTCCTGGCTGCCACCGCAGGGGTAAATAGAATTCGGCAAAGGAGGGCGAGGGGGAAAAGGGGAGGTGGGAACCATTGCATCAAAGCCTGAGGCCAGAGCAGTGTCATTTGTTCAAGGAAATGTCATCTTAAGTTCGATGCTCATTGAGTGTCAATGAGCACTTAGACCCAGCGGTTCCCTTCCTTAGGACCTTAGGATGAGGAAACTGAGGCTGTAAGTCAGATTTTGGCCTCGTGTGTGTGTGTGTGTGTGTGTGTGTGTGTGTGTGTGTGTGTGTGTACCTACTGGGCACTAGCTAGAGATGTGAGCTGCCCAGGTGCCATTATAGACCCTCTTAGCTCTGGTGGACCTCTGAGGGGCTCAGGGGACATAGAACAAGAGTGAGGAAAGGGTGGGAATTTTTTTGGTTGCCAGAAGCCCCTTCCCATTTTCTTGGTCTCTCAGCTGTGACTGAGGACCAAGACACCATTGTCCATCCCAGGCAGCCCCCAGTGGACTCAGGTATGTATATCTGGAGTCTGTGGAGTCCCAGGGGCTGCTCCATGGGGGCAGTGATGTGGATGTGGGACTATGGTAGGTGCTTTGCAAGCGTCCCCTGTGCAGAGGTCCCCCTTGTTGCCCCCTTTCTCTCCCATACCCCATATTGCCCAAGCACTGCATCTTAAATTAGGGAAACAGAGGCCCAGAGAAGAAAAGGGACTGACCCAAGGTCATACTAGAATTAAGGACAGAACCTGGGCCTCCTGTGTCCTAGCCCTGTGCTCATGCCCATACCTGAAAAGACAGAGCTCTTACTTGACACCTTTTATGAAGGATAGTGTAGATCATGTATCTGTATGAATGAGGACAACTTATAGCAATGCCTTTTGGACTGGAGCAGTCATGATGGGGTCCCTGGAAGAGGAGGTAAAGTCTGATTCAACAGAAAGGGTAGGCTGCCCTTGGGCAATGGGGAACAAGTTTGGCCAAGCTGTCATGGCTCCCATTTATTGAGCTTTCCTGGGTCCTCCTCAGTTTCATCTTATCTTGACTTTATGATGGGTTGTGAGGGTTTCCTCTCCTCATCCCCACTTCACAGATTTGTTCATTAAGTCTACAGATATTATCTGAGTCAGTGCTCTGTGCCCCAGTACTGGCCCTGTCCTGTGAGCCCACAGTCTCATGAGGGAGGCAGCATGGTACCAGCTTGGTTGGGAAAACAGCCATGTGATCTGGGACCAGTTACTTCTCCGTGCCTTGGTTTCTCTCATTTAAAACATGGTAACAATAAAGTCCTTTCCTTCCAATATTTATAAAGTGCTCCAAACAAGAGCCAGGCACATTGAAAGTACAATGTCTGCATGTGTGTGTTTGTTTAAAAAATTATCACAGGAGCAAGCTAATTGTGGGTTGTGAGCAAGAGCTGCACAGGAGGTAAAAAGAGCGATGACGTGGGAGCTTTCTGGGGAACTGGGAATGTTTTCTGTCTTGATGGGGGTGTAACTCCCAAGAGTGTATGTAGTTGTCAAAACTCACTGAGTTGGACCCTTGAGACCTGTGCATTTTCCGTTATGTAAATTGTCCCTCAATAAACACAGCATTTATATAAAAAGAAGGAAAACAAAGGGTGAAGAGAAAGTGAAGGACCCTTGAGATCCTTTTTTAGACAGGGTGGTCAGAGAGGGCTTCTGAGAGGAGGTGACATTGAGGAAAGTCCTGGAGGACAGGAAGGATCTGGCTATAGCGAAAAAAGATGAGGAAACTGAGGCTGTAAGAGGTTTGGGGATATGTTCAGGGTCAACTTGAGGAGCCAGGAGTGACAGCTCAGGGGATTTCTTGGAAGCTGGACCTGCATGGGCTCAGGTCCAGGCTCCGATCCCTGTGATCTGCTCTGCAGAGAGGTCAGTGGGGGCATTTATTATGTTTTCTGGGTACAGCCCTCTCCCCACCCCTGTGTTTATTCTCAGGGCTTTGGCACTTGGAGAAGGACTATTTTAATCCATGTGGGAAATGGGTTCCTAAATATGGACTGAGTCAGGCAAGAAGCCTCAAGAGGCTCCAACTCAGGGCAACAACATCTGCTCCTCCACCTCAACAAAGCACAAGGTGCAGTCCCAGACTGGGAGGCTCTCAGGCCCCTCCTTGGCATCATCCTCCCTCCTCCTCTCCCTCCCACAGCTCCCTTCTCCCTCCAGCCCTTTACCCATCCTCCCACCCTTTCTTTGCTCAGGAGCCCAATATTTCCTGCTAGGCTCCAGCCAGGGATCTCCAGATTAACCTGATTTGCCTCTGCCCTCAAGCTTGTCCCACCTAGTGGAAAGAAGAGGCAAAAACATTGGAATATGTGCTGGGAGGACTTTCCAGAGGCAGAGAAATCTGAATTGAGCCCAGAAGGTTCCTCAAAAACAGGGAGTTGACTCAACAGAGAAGAAGATGGGGAAAGAATGCACGTGGCATGACGGAGCAAGGCCCATTTGGGAACAGCACAGACGTCACTCTGGTCAGAGCAAAAAGTGTTTTGGGGCCCAGGGTAGCATGAAATGAGGTGGGAGAGGAATGCAAGCCCCAGATGCTGGAGGAGGAGCTGGCGTTTGTCTGCAGGACGTGGGGAAGCTGTCTGTGACCACAGGTGGAGAAGAGTCCGAAAGAGAGAGAGAGACAGGGCTGAGAACCCTATTGAAAGTATGCCAGTGGGAGCTTGGATTTTATGAGAAAAGAGGAGGACTCTGGCATGGGGTGAGATGCCACAACTGGAGTAGTGAGGAGGGGGTCCAGGAGCCAGCCTGAGAGGTCTGACAGAAGATGATCAGTTCAGGCTTGGGAAGAAGGGCCAGGGCCATGGTCATAGGGAGGGTTAGGAGGCAAAGGAGGAAAGGAGTGCAGGGATTGGGGGATGGTGCATCTTGGCTCCTGTGACTGAGGACTAGGGCAGAGCTGCCCCAGGTCATGGTGAAAGTGAACTGGTGTGGTGACTGAGGTGACACCTAGTGCTGTGAATGAGAAGGTGGTGACTGGAGGCTGTGTGGGCACTGACCTGAGGGGTGTTCTGGGTGGCAAGGGCAGCGTGAGCAAGGGATCCATGGTATCCAGGAGTGTCTGCCCACGGCAGCCTCCTATACATCCAGCCTGGTCTGGATAATGGAGCAAGGACCCCAGAGCTGGTAGAAAGGCTTATCCAGTCCCTGGCCCTCTGTTCTTCTTGCACTGCCTGTATTCCCAGGCTAGGGTTGAGGGGAACAACTCCAAAAATGAGGAATAGCCAAGGGGCTGCTGATTCGAGAAAACATTGCCTTCTTCTCCCCTCCCTGGAACACAACCCTGCCCCAGTTTACCTTTACCTAGGGAGGTGGGAGAGGAAGACAAGTTGTGGGGGCTGGGAGAGGAGGTAGTGTTTATCTGGAGGATGAGGGGGAGTGGTCTATGGCCACAGGTGGAAAAGAGTCACAAAGAGAGAGGACACTGCACCAACAGTATCATGTGTAAAGTGGCCTACTCTCTCCACTCTGCAGAGAAGGAAACCAAGGCTGAGGGCGGTCCAGGGTCCTGAGGGTGCTGAGCAGGGCAGGACTGATCTTGGGAAATACAACATGACAGGATCTTGGGTCTTGGGTGACCAGCCCTTTTGGGGAATGGCCTGTCCCGGCTCTCATTCTGAGCCATCTCCCCCTGCTTGCTGACTTCTCCTCCCCTACAGTTGGGCCGCTAGGGGCCTTGCTTATTTCTGGTGATGGTTGGCAGCCATAGCCCAGGGTTGAGCTCACCTGAGCAAGGATTCTGACACCCGCCTATCTACTGCTTGCTTTGTTGTGATGCACCCTATGGAGATAACTCTGCTGTACTGCATTTTACCAAGTTGCAGACTGCGGCTGGGAGCTGTAAATGTTTGCCTGAGGTTGCACTGAGTCATTGGAGGAATCCAGTTCTGATCACATCTCACTCCACCTGGCTATCATCTTCCTCAAAGAGGGTGCTCCCTGCCTCTAGTCTACCTCTGGGTGGAAGCTGGGCAGCAGGGTTGTCACCTTGAAGTGTCCCCACCTCTCTAGCAGCAGGATGACATTGCTGTCCTAGCCCTCTACAGCAGCTCCCTGGAAGGCTACAAAGTTGCCTTGGAAGCTGGGAACTGACTGGGCAGTCATGACCAGGCAACTCATTTTAGAAGTACTTTTCTTGGTAGTGACAGTTTTATTTCAGCATCCACTCCTGGAGAATTGGAAGTCTTGATTACCTTCACTCCTGCGGGAGCCTGGTCTTGTCTCGCTCTGTGCTGGGCCAGTTTTGTAGTGAGGGATGGATGGACTGACGGATACAGGCCTCATCCTTCCTGCAGGAGGCCTTTAATCATGCTCCAGCACTCTCCCAGTCATGGTGAGGCCTGCAGGGCAGATTTGCATTTTCGTATACCTTTTCCCCTCCCCTGGCTTCCCCTAGCACCTTTCACCTTGTTTCACATGGAGGTGCTAGATGAGGATCCCAGGGGGCACCAAGCACTGACAATGTGCCAGGTGCCATCCTGTACAATTTCATATACAATTCCCAATCCTAGCCTGGGAAATGGAGCAACCCTATCCTCCTCCTTGTGAAACTGAGGCTCAAGGGATATCATGGCTGATGTATGATTTGATCATAAAACCCATTCAATTTCCACTTCATTTGAAGTGCCCCTGAGAAGGAATGCAGGGGCTTCTCTGGCCTCTAAGCCCCTCCAGTGGTTGACCACCTCCCAGGGACTCCTGAGCAACCAGCCAAGTTGCCTGAGCCCAGGGCTGATCCTCAAGTCCAGAAGCTCATCAGACCACAAGTTAGGGAAACCTGGATTCAAACTTTCATTTGTACCCTTACAAACTGTGTGACCTTGGGCAGGTCAGAGGCCTCTCTGAGCTTATATGTCATTGTTTGCAATGTGAGGGCAGTGGGCTGGGAGGCTAATGCTTTCTGTGCCCACCTACCCACAGCTCCTGTATGATAGCCCCAAGGCCCGGCAGGAGGTGGACCACCACTGGCAGGCCTCTGGTGGCCCCCACATTGTATGCATCCTGGACGTGTATGAGAACATGCATCATGGCAAGCGCTGCCTCCTTATCATCATGGAATGGTATGCTGGCCCATCCTGTCTCGACACTCCATTGGTATCCCTATGGTCCCCAGGCTCCCTGCCATTCTTCTAGGGGCTTTCTTTGTTTTTCAGATAGCAACTCTGGGTGCCATCCCAGCCCCTGAGGGGCAGAAAAGTAGGCAGTTGCAGGTCCTACCCATGGAGTTACAGAGCTGGCCATGAGGGCACTCTCTCAAGAGTAGGGAAGAAGCAACAGGGATTCTGATATGGCCATCCTGGGTGTGATTTCCACTCTGGGAAATCAGGAGCTGGAAGGCTGCTAAGCCCTGAATATGGGTGGGTGGGGGGATTTGGATTTGAGCAGGACACACACAGTTCCTTCAGCTTTCCCCTTTCTACCTGGATTTATGTTCCCATGGACCCACTAGATGCTGAGTAATGGGGACCTAGAACCAGGAGCATTAGCACTATGGCTCAGCCCCAGCCTTCCTTGGACCTTGGGTGCCATGTTTGGGCCTCCAGCTTCTCCCTGTCAGTCTTTCAAGTCCTTCCTCCTTCCACAGGTTAGTCAGTTCTTCAAATTTCAGGCTCGGATCCTGGCTCTGCCACCCATTAGCTGTGTGACCATGGGCAGCTCTAACCTCTCAGAATTGCTGTAATTCGTGTTACAGAGGAAAATAGAGGAAGATCTTAATGTAGCATCTGCCCTGCTTGCCTCCATTCTAAGTGGCCCGTGTGTATCACATATTCAGTCTGTGAGGTTGGTGCTGTTATCCCCAATTTACAAGAGATAGCTGAGCCACAGAGAAGTGAAGGAACCAGGTCAAGATTACACAGCAGTGCTCATTGTGGATTCCAGGGCATAGCATGCAGTAGGTGCCTAGAGAACACTGGTCATATGATGATGATTAATATCTCATTCCACATTTGGGGAAAATGGGATTTGGATGGGGTGGGGACTACCAAAGGCCTCACAGCTAGGCAGGGGCAGTGCCACTGGGAATACAGGTTTCCTGGGATCAGAGCCCACTGCTTTCCCCTGGTTCTAAGAGTTCATCTCAAGCCACCCAAGCTGATAGCCCACCACACACCAGGTTCTACAAGGCATGGGGAGGCTGACAATGACTGCTCACCAAGGGAGGAGCAGCAGGGCCTGAATCCAGGGCCTGGTATTCAGCGCAGGGGTAGGATGATGCTTGATGTTCCCCCTCTCAGCTTACAGTTGCCTTTCTTACAGCATGGAAGGTGGTGAGTTGTTCAGCAGGATTCAGGAGCGCGGTGATCAAGCTTTCACTGAGAGAGGTGGGTGCATACAGGTGGACTGGTGACGGGATTCAGGGTGAGAGAAATGGACCAGAGTTGGTGTGTGATATGGGGCAAGGTCTCAGTCTTCCCATTTGAGCAACAAAGAGTAGGATCCGGTGTCCATCCCCCCAAGGAGTTCTGTGACACCTTATTGGAGATGGACTCTCCATAGCCTTGGGATGGAGGCCTCAAAGCCTCTTGGTGCTGACCAGCAGTTGAGTTGGGAAAGGTAGCCCAGGACTGAGGAAAGAGGTTTAGGTGGGCTGGGGGTATCCTGGGAGGAAACTGAGGTATCTGGTGGGGGGGGAAACCGGGGTAGAGGTCCTGGGTGTCAGGGGTACCGTCACTATCTTGTGCTGGCCTACTAGGTTGTGGCCCCCAGGGATGATAGAGTGGGGCCCCCAGGTTTCCTGACCTTTGACTGGCACCACTGACTTTTCCCTGCCACCACCCCATCTGTGTTGCAGAGGCAGCAGAAATAATGAGGGATATCGGCACTGCCATTCAGTTCCTGCATAGCCATAACATTGCACACCGAGATGTCAAGGTAGGGGGACCAGGGAAGAGGGTACTGTCCCACTCCACAACCTTTCATGGTTTCCAGCTCCCACTGGATGGAGGCCAAGTTCCACGGCCAGCATTCATAGCCTCTGCTCCCTGTCCCAGACCGTTCTTGTCAGCCTTTTCTTCCCTTGTTTCGGCATACTCATTCTGTTCTTAATAGATGGGTCTCCTTGTTTCCTTCAAACACTGTGTAAGCCAAATAGCAATAAGAATAACTGAGTGCCTACCTCATGCCAGTAGGCCCTGACAAGCATCTTGTTTAATTCACATCTAGCCCTGTGAGATAGGTACTATTACCCATTTTACAGACAAAGAAAATGAGGCTCAGAGAGAGATTAAGTGGCTTGCCCATGGCTGTGCAATTGCTGCATTGGGATACATTCATTTACTTGTTCACCTGTTCAGCAGTAAATTTTGTGTATATTCAATATGCCAAGTCTCAAGCAGGGGCTACCCGACACTACTGGGGCTTTTGTGAAGTCACAGCCATAGTTTTGGCATATTAGGCCCTCTGATGCCACCATTTTAAGGGAAAGAAAGTCATCTGCTGGGTACTGGAGAAAGGAACAGAGGTAGTCCTGATTGTTGGGCTTTTTTGCCCTTGCAGTGGATGGTGTTGAGACTGGAAACTCAGCTCTCCAAATTTCCTGTCATGGGAGGACTAGGCTTTAGGTCATCAGGATCAGATGGAGGCAGCCCTGCATGAACACATACACGTGCACATGGGAGCACCGTTAGAGCAGAATCTATACCCTCCCAGGCCAGGAGCATTACCTCCCATGTCTTATTTCCTCCTAAAACTGGGCTGAGGGTCCTTTCTCTGACTGAGTACTCCCAACCCTTACCCTTATCCTTTGATTCTAGATACATGTGAAGCCACAGCAGACATACTTTCTGAATCCTTGCTTTAATTTGATCCTGGCTTCTTTTTTTCCCAAGGGGAGGAAAGCCTTCTGCAGAGGAGATTCCTTTGTATAGACTAAACCTGCTTTTCTGTTTTTATGGTTAGATCATCTCAAACCAGAGCTGCATCCAATACCCTGTCCTATTACAGCTCTGCTTGGGGTCCCTCCTGCTCCTCTTCACGGGCCTAGATACTACCCATTCATTCAAAGCCAGTTTCAGGGCTGCCTCCTCCATGTAGACCTCCCCACTGCCGTCATCCTCCAGGCCTCTGGCAGCTCCTGGGATGCAGGGAGAATGGCCTCTGTGCAGCTCCTGGAGTCTGAGCAATTGGGACTTTCTTCGTTGAGCAACTTCGGGTGGGGCTGTCCTGCTGGCCCTGTAGACTTCATTTGGGGCTGGATGTGGGATATGTGCTTGGCAACACTGGTTTATGAGCAGTCTGCCTTCTCCTAGCACTCCCATTCTGCCATTTCATGGCAATGTCACAAACTCAGAATCAGAAGTTCCAACCCCTAAGGCTCTCTGTGGCACTTGGTCATTCACAGCTGTGGCTGAACATCTAACTCACTTGATCCTCTGTGAATGAAGGTGTCACCTTGGTCTTTGCTATATTTGGCCCATGTTGGTGCCAAGGCCCGGGTCTTTTATAATATGGATGTGGCTCCTCCCACATTGGGATGGAGTAGGGTAGTCTGCCTGAAGATCACCTTGGTGCTCTGCCCCCATCTGGTAGCTAACTCTAAACCAATGTTTTCTCTTCCTGGTCTAGCCTGAAAACCTGCTGTACACATCCAAGGAGAAAGATGCAGTGCTTAAGCTCACAGACTTTGGCTTTGCCAAGGAGACAACCCAAAATGCCCTGCAGACACCTTGCTACACTCCCTATTATGTGGGTGAGTCCTTAGGACATAGTTTGTACCTCCCTACCCCAACTGTACTCTGTTGTGGTATGGGGCAGCTGGTGGGTTACAGAAACCAAAGGGTTAACGCCCAGTGAGGAGGGAAGGGGAGGATTCTGTCTGTATGGAGGTGGGTAATGTGGGGGGCCGGAGGCTACAAAAATATTCTCCCAAACTTCAGCTTCTGCTTTTGAAAATAGATCCAGGAAAATTCTGGCTGTGGCCTGTGAGCTGAATGACATCACAGCAGCTCTAAATATATACGTGATAAAAGGCTGCCATCAGCTCAGGATGGAGCCCAACCGCGGTTGTTTTTCTCCAGTTTTTGTCTTCCTGGGATTCATATTCAGAAAGTGGGCAGGCCTTCCCTCCTACATTAGAGGGACACAGGGTGCCAGCCACCTGCCTTGTAGGAGAAGGTCCTGTAGGCCAGGCCATGGGACATACTCATGCTTCCTGGAAAAGCTCCTCGCTCCTCTGCAAGTGGGCAACCCCCAGGTCTAGAAATGCCCCTTGCTGAAAGTGCTTCCTAACTTGAGAATGGAGTGATGACAGAGGGCTCTTCTCCCTTAGGAGAGGTCAGAGAGGCCTTCTGGAAGAGCTGCTGAAAGTGTGGGAATCTTCCTGAGACAGCTGAAATGGCACTCTTTACCAGGATGTATTTTGCAGTATTCTAGCCTACCCACCTCATTGCACAGATGGGAAAACCAAGGCCCCATGGGTTGGTAGACAAGCTAATGGTGAATGTGGAGCCCTGTCCCTGGTTCCTCCTTGCTTGTGACCGAGGCTGTGCATTCAGGAAGGCAAGGGGCACAGGATAGCTGGTAGGCTGAGGTCCTCTCATGTATGGCAGGACCCTACCAAGCCCCAGACTGGCCTTCTCCGCATCTCTTCCTTCACCGAGGTTGAGACTGGCAGAGGAATTCAGGGCCCAAAGGAGCTAGGGGGCTGCCTGAAACTGTTTTATTTTTTTCTGGGAACTGTTTCTCCTCCCCCAACTTCACACACATGCTGCCTTCCCAGAAGGTGCCAGACACTAGTCTGCTCTGCCCCACCTCCCAGCCCAGACACCTGCTTCCCATATTGCCCTGGCTTCAGGCTCCCACCTGGGGTCTAAGACCCTTGGGGCTGAGAGTCCTGCTGTGCCCTCTGCCCTGGCAGCCCCTGAAGTCCTGGGTCCAGAGAAGTATGACAAGTCATGTGACATGTGGTCCCTGGGTGTCATCATGTACATTCTGTGAGTACAATCCTTGCCTCCCTGCCTCCTCCTCCTGCCCCCCACCCCCACCGTGTGCCCTCAGTACCACTCTGCCTCCCTCCCCTCATGTCCTTGGTTAGGGGTTCTGTGCATTACTTCTTATGCAGGTTGACCTTTCCTTCTGGTCACAGAGCATCACTTCTTCAGACTGTCTGGGGGTCTCCCCATACCAAGGGTCAATGGTATTCCTGGGATGTGCCCAAGAATCTGGAGGGCTGGTATTGTTGCCACAGTGTCTGGCTGCTGTTTCCCCTTATAGGGGCTTGAGGGAGAAAATGGGTCCACCCTGGCGCTGTCCCTTACCCCATGCTGAATGACCTCCTCCCTCCTTCAGTCTGTGTGGCTTTCCGCCCTTCTACTCCAACACGGGCCAGGCTATCTCCCCAGGGATGAAGAGGAGGATCCGCCTAGGCCAGTATGGCTTCCCCAATCCTGAGTGGTCAGAGGTCTCTGAGGATGGTGAGTGAACCTTTCTGCCCCTACCGACCCCAGATGTTCCCCATGGTCTTCATTCTGGGAGACATCACTTTGGTGGCAAACTGACCTGTGTTCAAATCCTGGCCTCCCCACTTCCCAGTTGTGTGACCCTAGGCAAGTTACCTAACTTTTTTGAGCCTCAGTTTCTACATCTGCCAAATGGGCTCAAAACTTACCTCTTCAAAACTCTAACTCCTACTCCTCATTCATATTTTCTCCTCTAAGGACCACAGACAACTCTGCCCTAGTATTAGTTATTAATTTATTTAAAAATTACCCTGAACACATAGTGCCTTGAAATAAGAAATATCTGTTAGCTCACTGTTTCTGTGAGTTAGGAATTTAGGAGCATATGTAGCCCTTGTTCCAACAGCATCTGTGGTCTGTGGGGAAAGGTTGGTGGGACTGGCTCTGAGGAACCCTGCAACTTCACCTCCCCTCTCTTCCCTGGTCCCCTTAGCCAAGCAGCTGATCCGCCTCCTACTGAAGACAGACCCCACAGAGAGGTTGACCATCACACAGTTTATGAACCACCCCTGGATCAACGTGAGCACTTCCTTGTCCTGCAGAAGGCAGGGCGTCATGCTGGAGCGGGGCTGCCAGGCAGGAGGGTGGTGGCCCTTCCTTAAGGTCCCACTGCAGGGCTGGAATGGCCCTATACATAGACAGTGGGCCCCACCCACAACCTGGCTTTGCCACTGCCCCAGTCAGGCTTCTTCACCTCTCTGAGCCCCAGTTTTGCTAACTGGGAGGAGGGGGTAGCATAGGGGGAACCAGTGCTGTTCCAAGTGCCTCCAGGTTCTAATTCATGGGCTTGGGCTCCTTCCAGCAATCAATGGTGGTGCCACAGACCCCACTCTACACAGCCCGAGTGCTGCAGGAGGACAAAGACCACTGGGATGAAGTCAAGGTGGGTGACCTCTGTTTTGCTCTCCCTGCAGGTTCCAGGGTTTTGGAAAAAGGGACTCCATTGGCCCTGAATCAAGGCCAGCAATTTGCTGAAGCTGTTGATTTCAAGCAGGAGCCTAAAGAATTGCCTTTCTCTGGTCTGTTGGCGATTTCAGAACTTTGGAAATGTAATGGTCAACTCATTAGAAAGAAACGTCTGAGGGAAAAAAAAAAAGAGACTCCAGGGTGGTAGCAACCCAAGTCTGGGGTCTTAGGCCCCTCCCCCATGCTTGGAGCACAAGGTATCAGTGACTGCCCCAGTGGTTCCACCATGACACTCTGAGGATTGGGCTATACTACCCCATTTGGGGTAGGTAGTACTCCTGGCTTACTTCCTCAATGAAGGGGGCTTTTGGCCAGGGACTCAGTGAAAGGGTTTTGGCTTCAAGCTTTAGTCACAACCTTTCTTATACCCAACAACATTTGAGAGGGTGTATAGCCTGGTTAGGCTCAGCAGAGGCCAGGTTTGAGCATATGGGTGCCCTGGATACCCAGCAAGATGGAGTTCTCTGCAAGCCTTGTGGTTCTGAGCAGGTGGAATTGGTTCATTTCCCTGTCCCACTTAACCTTGATGTTGCCCCAGGGAGTCACTATTTCTTTGGGCCTTAGTGCATACACTCAGTGTCGACCACAGAGGACTATAGTGAGCACTATGTGATACAAAAGCTTTGCCCAGTGCTGGGCACATGGTGGACACTGAGGCAGCACGAGCTGTCACTGCTTTCACTGATGTTATGAAGGGGCTGCCTAGACAGGAGGGTAATGGTGCTTAGGGTCAGTACATCCTGACTTCTTAGTGCTCCCCCCCATCTTATCTGTCCTTAGGAGGAGATGACCAGTGCCTTGGCCACCATGCGGGTGGACTATGACCAGGTGAAGATCAAGGACTTGAAGACCTCTAACAACCGGCTCCTCAACAAGCGGAGAAAAAAACAGGCAGGCAGCTCCTCTGTCTCACAGGGCTGCAACAACCAGTAGCTCATGAGGCACTGGAGAAACCAGACCTCTCATCCTGGGTGACAGACTGGAGTGTGCTAAGGCCCTGGCCAGGAGGGCTCAGGGTCATTCTTTTAACAAAGAGATTATTTTGTTGTGTTTTAATTTGTCACTTGGAACTTCAGGATGGAGGACCATGACCCACAGCCCTCAGAGATCCAGCCCAGGCAGAGGCGCTAGAGAGGTGCAGAGCCTAGGAGCTGGGGTACTACCCGCTACAGCTGCAGCATCTTTGGCAGAGAGGGTGGGGGCTGAGTGAGGCCTCAGCTTAGTCCTACTCTGGGGCATGACCTTAGCCTTCTAGGCCACTGGGAGTTGTGGTTGGGCTTCTGGCCTTCCAGGGAGATACCCCCATGCCGGGTGGGCAGATGGATCTGGTCTTGAGAAAGGCATTGGGCCATTGGTTGCCATGGTGACCAGGGACAGTGTAGCTGTCTGTGAATGCTGAGTGAGTGAACAGGAAGGGAGGAGGGGCAATCAAGGGTTCACCTCTGCCTTCTTGGGGAGGTTAGTCTTTCCCACACTATCTGCCTCTCTCAGGCTCATCCCTCTTTGGTCCCCCTGAGGCTGCAGGGTCTAGTCTACCTGCCTCTCTGGGTGGTCCAACCCTGCTTTGCTGCAGCCCCAGCCTAGGAGGCATTCAGAGCTCTCCCCTGAGGGAGTCCCTGGGCCTAGCCATCCTGTCACTACCCCCATCCAAAAGGTGGGTTTTCATCTCAGCTGAAGGTTGGGGATATTTTTTAACCCTTTTCCACTTTGGAAAATGCACTGCGACAAAAGCCAGTATACTTCCCTTGCCCCCACCTGCTCCCCATTTGGGTGTTGCCCCAGGGAGTCACTATCCCTTTGTGCCTTAGTGGATGCACTCAGTGTCTACCACAGAGGACTATAGTGAGGACTGTGTGATACTAACTGCCTCTCTCAGGCAGCTAGGAAGGAAAGCCCCTCTTTGTTGATGATAGGGGCTATCTTTTGGTGTACTTTCATGAAAGTAGATGGTGGAGGGCAGGGCCAGGAGGCTTTCCATTAACCAGGAGTCTCTTCCTATACTCTTGTTCAGACCTGAGGTTGTGGGAGGCTGCTGAGCAATGCTCAGAAAGTCTAGTCTTAGCTTGGGCCTGAGTGGAGCAGAGAGGGCCCTTTCCTGGCTGATCCATGCTTACTCAGCCTCACCCTGCTCAGGGTAGCCTCAGGGTGCTGAGGGCCTGATATGGCCTGACAAGCCTAACACCCAGCCTAATTCCTGGTTCCTGGTTCCTCTCTCACTGGCGGGGAAGTCCTAGACCATGTCAGATAGGACAGCACTGCTAGGTTTTACATCCAGATATTAATAAACACCATTTTGGCATTTTCTCCTGGTTCCTGGGTTTCTCTTTGTCTACATGGGTGGACAAAAGTGGCTAAGGGCAGCTGCTGACACCCACTAGTGATTTCACCCTAACTGGAGAGGGTGCCTTAGGCCTGGTAACCGTGCCAGGCTGACTCCAGGCTCCTGTGTCCTCTCTTGGCATGGAAAGGTCAGAAGAGCTGAGGATTGGCAGCTGCTACATGCCCCCAGCTCTGTGCCGACCCTATGCACTGTGTGTGTGACACCCACTCCCAGCCTGTGTGTGCCAGTGTCTGCCCACAGTGGCCACCCCCAGCTGCGTGCCAGCCTGCTGAAGGGCGGGCAAAGTGCCTGCTGCAGCGCTGAGCTATTTTCAGAAGCTGCCAGATTTCATTTGGCAGCAAGAATATCAGGGAGGGAAGGAGGAGGGGAGGGGGCGGGAGGCTTGAAGACTGTCTTTTGACTACTCCAGTAACAGAACACTCTCACTCCTCAGGAGCCCTTGGGGCAGCCTCACGGGAGGCCCTAACTGTGGCAATTCTCCCCCACCTCCTATTTTGAAATCTCCTAGTTTTCTTTTTCTTTTTTTTTTTTTTGAGCTGGAGTCTCATTCCCTCACCCAGGCTGAAGTGCAGTGGCACGCACACTCATGGCCACCCCAGAGTCAATCTGCTGGGCTCTGGCCATCTTTCTGCCTCAGCCTTCCAAGTAGCCGGAACAACAGGCACACGGTACCATGCCCTGCTAATTTTTGATTTATTGTAGAGACGAAGTCTCCCCAAGTTGCCCGGGCTGGTCTCGAACCCGCGGACTTAGGCAATCCTCTCGCCTCGGCCTCCCAAAGTGCTGGGATGACAGACTGAGCCACCAAGCCCGGCCTAGTTCTGCTCAACTTTATTATCTTTAAAGTCATCGCTGATATTTGAAGTCCCATTCTGAAAATATCTCTCTAGGCTTCATGCCATCTTCATATTTACAACATGCCCCCAAATGTATTTATTAAAAATAAAAGAGCTTGGATTGGGCAGAGGTGGAGGATTGTGTGGGTTGGGGTAAATAAGTGGGGAATTGTCTACGGAGAAATTGTTGGGAAACTGACTATATTTCATTCTTGAAGATGCATGGAACACATTTGTAAATTAAAGGCTCTGAGAAGTGTTTCAGTAAAAAAATCAGTATAAATTTATTTTACCCAGTATTATCCAAATGCACTTGGTTATGGGAATTATTTGTAAAGACTTTCAGACCGGGAGCAGTGGCTGAAGTCTGTAATCCCAGCCCTTTGGGAGGCTGAGGTGAGAGGATTGCCTGAGCCCGCGGGTTCGACACCAGCCTGGGCAACTTGGTGAGACCTCAGCTCTACAATATCAAAAAATGAGCCAGGTGTGGTAATCAAGCCTTTCGTTCCTGCTACTTGGAAGGCTGAGATGGAAGGATCACCTGAGCCCAGTGGGTCGCTGTGGTGGCCGTGAGCTGGTCCCTGCACTCCATCCTGGGCGACATAGTGAGACTCCAACTAAAAAAAAAAAAAAAGACTTCCAAATATGCATTATGGAAAACACTGCTCTCCAATTCAAGTTCAAGCTTCTTATCATGGCACATAAGAAGGATGACCATACAGTCAGTTGGCTGAGACAGTCCAGACTTATGCCCATGATCCTGGCCTTCTGTCTGTAGAGCATGCCCATTTATGCTCAAAAGTGCTCCCATCCAGATATTATGCTATATGATCCCCTTGTGTATAAGGACCACGTGGTATGAATCTTGCCTTTCTGCATCAGAATGTATCCTTGGAATATGTTAGCTTAAAGAATATCTTTGTCTGCTCTCCCTGACCTCCCAGCAGCTAGCCCTGCAACTACACACCGAAGGTTTTCCTTCTCTCTCTCTCTCTCCCTCCCCCGCCCTTCCTCCCTCCCCCCACCCCCTTTCTTTCTTCCTTTCTTTTTTTTTTGTGTTGGAGTCTCACTCTATCTCCCAGCCTGCAGAGCAGTGGCACAATTACGGCTCACCACATCCTCAAACTCCTGGGTTCAGGAGATTCTTCTACCTCAGCCCAAGTAGCTAGGACAACAGACACACATCAGAATGCCTGGCAAATTTTTTAATTTTTAGTAGAGTTGAGGTCACGCTCAAGACCCAGACTGGTCTTGAACTCTAAGGCTCTAACATTCCTCCCGCCTTGGCCTCCCAAGTGTGGGATTACAGGTGTGAGCTACTGTGCCTACCAGGGATTTTCTTTGCTCATGCGGTTCCCTTTAACTAGAGTACATTCTTCCTTCTCCATTTTTTATGTAAGCTTTTAAACTTGTAACAATTTTAGAATTTCGGAAGGCTGCAAAGATATTATAGAGTTCCCATATACACTTCACCCAGGTCCCCCTAATGATAGCATCTTTACTTGGTCCATTTGTCAAAACTAATAGTAACATTGGTACAGTGGTATCAGCTAAATTACTGACTTGATTCAGACTTCACCAGTTTTCCACTAATATTCATTTTCTCTTCCAGGATCCAATCCAAGACACCACATTGTATCTACACAGCCTGTTTCCTTTGACTCCTCTCATCTGTGACACAGGAGACTTTTCTTATTTGTCATGACCTCGAGGCTTTTTAAGAGTACTGGCCAGGTATTTTGTAGAATATCTCTCAATTTAGGGTCACATAATAATTAGAATGGGTTATAGATTTTTGGAAAGAATACCACAGAGATGAAGTGTTTTCATATATTTTCATGCAGAAAATCAAGGCAGCATGATATATTATCGATGTTAAACTTGATCGCTTGGTTAAGGTGGTGTTTTGAGAGTTTTCTCCAATGTGAAGCTACTATTTTTCCATTTCTGTACTATATTCATTAAGAGGGAATCACCAAAGCCAGTCTTCAATCCAGTTCTTCTTAAAGTTTTGCCCACTAATTTTATTTTTTAAATATTTTTATTTATTTCTAAAATAGAAATGAGGTTTTGCTATGTTGCCCAGGCAGATCTTGAACTCCTGGGCTCAAGCAATCCTCTCGCCTTGGCCTCCCAAAGTACTGGCATAACGTGTGAGTCACTGTGCCTGGCTGACCCACCAATTTTAGCATTTATCAGTATATTTTGCCTACAGCAATTAGTACTCTTGTAGTCTAAGGGAAATTTTCTATTTCCTTCAATTCTTCTGTAAAGAGGATTTGTCACTTCTCTCAAAATTATTTATTTTTTCAATCATTTATTTATGTCAGTATAGATTTATGGATATTTGTTTGTTTATTTATGTATCTATCTATTTATTTATTTTAGAAAGCAGGATTTATTGAGAGGACAGAAAAACTCCCACAGTGGAAGGGGACCCGAAAGGGTTGCCCTGTTTTATTCTTTAGAGTATAATTAATTTGCATCTCAGTTGTTCCATCACTTGGAATTTTTTTAGGTTATCTCCTATATGACAGGCCCCATTTTTTCCCCCTCCTTACTTATTGGTAACAAGATGTTCTAGGCTTGTCTCATATCTTCCCTATGGAGCCCGTGTTCCTTTTATTGAAAAATTTTATTTAGGAACAAAAATCTGGGTGCTTGCCTTCTCATTTGTTACTGGGGTATCATTCAGTCTATGCCCTCTCAATGGACAGAGTTAGGAAATAAATGTGTATATATTAACTCATGTACACGTGTCTATAATTATATCTCATTTATCTGTATCTATAAACATAAATTCATACAGGTATTTCCCACTGCCAGCATCACACTGTTCATTCTAGCCTTGCCCCTTCCAAATTTTTAAACTCTCTCTAACAGTGAGGAACCTGGCTCCCGGTATTTACAATTTGTTTACTTCTTTTAATAATGTAAAGTAGCTTCAAAATTGCTAACTCATACCCCTGTGAGGGAAAAAAAACAACAACAACGAATGCAGTGATTATGGATAATTCTTTTTGTCTTTACCCTTGCAATACTGAGTCAAAAAAATTTTTTCAAAAATTACTAAAATCAGTGCTTTTTTTTCCACTCTCGTGATATTATGTTTGTTTTGTAGTTAGACTAACTTGTCTAACTACATTCTTTCCTGTGATCCAAAAGCATATTGGCTGATTTTTTTTAACTTAATAAGGCTCATTCTTTATAGTATACAGTTCTATGGATTTTTGACAAATGCATAGAATAATGTATATATCACCCCAGTGCCTTTTCCAGAATGTCATATAAATTGAATCATACGATATATAACATTTTGGATCTGATTTCTTTTACTTAGCAAAATACACTTAAGATATATCCACATTTTGTATAAATGAATAGTTCTTTTTTTTTAATGGCTGAATGGTATTCCAATTTGGATATAACGCCGCATATTTATCAATTTGTCTGTTGATTGTTTCCAATTCTTGACAATTATGAATAAGATTTCTAAAAATACTTGAATATAGGTTTTGGTAAAAATATAAGTTTTCAATTTATTTGCATAAATACCTAGAAGTGGGTGTTTTGGATTGTATAGGCGTATATTTATTTTTTATCTTTTGCTTTAAATATTGCTTTGAGGGAGGAGACACCACCCTTCCACCCAATGAAGAGAACCATTTTTAAAGTCCAGAGGTCTTTTATTATTACTATTATTATTTTGCACCTATTATGCCATGAATTCATAGGAGATAGTTTCCAGCAGGCTCCTCTCCACAGGTTCTCACAAAGTATGCTTCTCTAGGTGGATCAGGCTAGGGTTCAGATGAACCCAGGTATCTTTCTCTTTGTCTTCATTCTTTTTCTAATAATTTTTCTTCACATGTCTCAGGAAGTTATCTCACCATTTAGAGTGCTTCATACACTCAGTACGCACATCGATTCTTTTGGCAGGAATCTTGCCCTTAACTTGTTTGTTTACAACAATGCCAGCGCATGCTGGTACTTTTGCCCTAGTAACATTTGTGAAGCTATCCTTTTTGAAGAGTTCCCACTTGCCTGATATCCAGAAGATCACCTTTTTTGTAGATTCGTGTGTATGTAGCTGAAGGAGCAACTCCATGTTTTCTAAGAGGCCTAAAGATCATATAATGAGTGTCTCAACTCTTTCCCCTTGTGTTTGTCATTTTGACAAATGACTGGAAGATGATGATTCAGGACAAAAGACTCTATATTTAATTTTACAAGAAACTGTCAGATTGTTTTCTATCATGGCCATATTAGTTTGCATTCTCACCAGCAATAAATGAAGATCTCTGTTACTCTACATCTTTTCTATCTTGATATTGTTGGATTTAAATTTTTAAAAATTCGGCGGGGTGTGGTGGCTCATGCATGTAATCCCAGCACTTTGGGAAGCAGAGGTGAGAGGACTGCCTGAGCCCAGGGGTTCGAGACCAGCCTGGGCAAATGAGTGAGACCTAATCTCTGCAATAAATCAAGACAAATTAGCTGGGTATGGTGATGGACGCCTGTAATTCCAGCTACTTGGAAGGCTGAGGCAGAAGGCTAGCCTGAGCCCAGCAGATAGAGGCTGCGGTGGCTGTGAGCATGACACTGCACTCCAGCCTGAGCAACAGAGTGAGACTCTGACTTAAATAAATAAATTCTCATAAGTGTGTAGTGATATCTTATTGTAGTTTTAATTTCATGTCCATAATGATTTTAAGCATCTTTATGTACGTTTTTTTGAAATCCATACCTTCTTTAGTAAAATGTCTATTCAAGTCTTTTGTCTATTTTTTATTGGGTTGTCACCCTCTTATTGAGTTTTAAGAATTCTTAATATAGTCTGGTAATTCATCAAATATGTAATTTGCAAATATTTTCTTCCAGTTTGTGGCTTGTCTTTTTGTTCTCACTCTCTCTCTCTTTTTTTTTAATGAAAGAAAAACATTTTTAGAGATAGGGTCTGGCTATGTTGCTCAGGCTGGAGTGCAGTGACTATTCACAGATGTGATCATAGCACACTATAACCTAAAACTCCTGGGCTTTGCAATCATTCCCCATTTAGCCTCCATGTAGCTAGGACCACAGGGGCTTGCCACCACACCGAGTTCATTCTCTTAAAAGTGTCTTTCACAGAGAAAAGAAATTTTTAATTTTGATAAACTTCAGTTTACTGAATTTTTCTTTCATGGATCATGCTTTTGGTGGTGAATTTAAAAGTTCATCACCAAATACAGATGTTTTCTCCTACATTTTCTTCACAAAGTTTTACATTTCACATTTAGGTTTATAATTCATTTTGAGTTTATTTTGGAAAGATGTATCAAGTATCTGTCAAGGATCTTTTAAAAAAGTTTTTGCATAAGGATATCCAATTATTTCAGCACCTTTGTTGAAAAGTCTGTCCTTTCTCCATTGAATTGTCTTTGCATTCTTGTCAAAAATCAGTTGACTGTATTTCTGTGGATTTATTTCTGCTCTTTAGATTCTGTTCTAATGATCTATGTGTTATCCAACTTCATAGAGTCTTGATTACTGACTCTCTAGAGTAAGTCTTGAAATTGGATAATTTGAGTCCTCTGACTTTTCGTTTTCTAGAATTGTTTGGCTATTTCATTACCTTGGCGTTTTACGTCAATTTTGAAGCAGTTAGTCAATATCTAAAAAAATCTTGCTGGAATTTTGATTGGGATTGCATTGATTCTATAGAACACAATGGAAAGAATCGATACCTTAGCAATACTAAGACTTTCAATTCATGAACATAATATCTCTACATCAGCTTAGATTTTCTCTTATTTTTTCTCACCAGTTTTGTAATGTTCAATATACAAATCCTGCACATATTTTGTGAGTCATATACAACTTATTCATTTGTTTTGGTACTTTTTTTTTTTTTGAGTTGCAGTCTCACTTTGTTGCCCAGGCTGGAGTGCAGTGGCACACTCGCGGCCACCGCAGCCTTGACCTGCTGGGCTCCAGTAATCCTTCTTCCCCAGCCTTCCAAGTAGCTGGAACTACAGGCATGTGCTACTTTGCCTGGCTAATTTTTTAAAATTTTATTGTAGAGACGAGGTGTCATCAAGTTGCCCAGGCTGGTCTTGAACTCCTGGGCTCAGGCAATCCTCTCACCTCAGCCTCCCAAAGTGCTGGGATTACAGGCATGAGCCACTGTGCCCAGCTTGTTTTGGTTCTATTATAAATGTATTTCTAAATTTCAAATTCCACTTGTTCATTGCTGATATATGATATATAAATATTACTGACTTTTGTATATTGACCTTGTATTCTATGACCTTACTAATAACTAAAAACTATGATAAGTAACTTATTAGTTCCATAAGCTTTTTGTATACCGTTTGGGATTTTCTACATAGACAGTTGTCCCATGAAAGGGCCGTATATGCAAAGCGACCCTCAAATGCTGAAGGAGCCAAGAAACCAAAGAAGGAGGCAGAAAAATTAACCTTGTCAGTATTGGATGACTTATTAGAGGGAGCTTATAGATAGAAGGTGGTCTTGGATAACAGCAACACAGGTAGATCTCTGCACCACAACCCCCTAGAACCAGGGTTTGTATCTTAGGGGAAAAGTATATGTGCTCTGGAAGGAATGTGTAGGTGGCTATAAGTGTCACAGCTTATGATTTCTATAACAACATCAGAGGTTTTTATGGAGCAAAATTACAATGAATGGGTGTTCCTATATAAAGAGTAATACATCAGCTAGACATTTTGAAGGCATTCCTGGACTCAGTCAGAAATCACATAGCCAATCAGAATTTAAAATGAAGTCACTTTTGTCCCCAGAACAATTACATAATCTGTGAATAGATAGTTTTATTTTTCCTGAATCTGTCAAACTGGTTAGAACTTCCAGTTTGATACTGAATAGTAATAACGAGAGAGGACATCTGTGCTGTGTTTCTGATCTTAGGAAGAAAGCATTCAGCTTCTCATCACTAAGCAGGATAAAGATGATGTCCACTGCAGGACTTTTTAGATTTTCTTTTCTAGGTTAAGGATGTTTCCTTCTAATTCTAGTTTACTGAGAATTTTGATCATTAATTGATGCTGAGTTTTGTCAAATGCTTTTTCTCCTTCTATTAGGTTGATTGTATAGTTTTAAATGTCGTCTGTCAATATCTTGAATTTGAAATTAATTGATTTTCAAATATTGAATCAGTCTTGCATTCCTAAAGTTAATCCCACTCGGTTGTAATATATTATTCTTTTTATATATTGCTGGATTTGATTTCCCAATATATTGTCGAGAACTCTTATATTTATATTTTTGAGGGCTGTTGTCTGGAGTTTTTTTCTTATAATGTTTTTGTCTGGTTTCAGCATTAGGGTAATGCTGATCTCATACAATTTGAGATGTGTTCTCTCCTTTTCTACCTTCTGGAAAAGATTTTGTAGAATTGGTAGTAGTAGTATCCCTTTCTTAAATGTTTGGTAGAATTCACCAGTGAAACCATATGAGTCTGGACTTTTGCTATGTTTGTTTTTAAAGATTTTTGACTATACAGTACATTCAAATTCTTCAGATTATGTAGGACCATTCAGATGATCTATTTTTTTCTTAAGTGAGTTTTGGTAGTTTGTTTATTTTAAGAAATTTGTCCATTTCATCTAACTTGTTGAATTCACGTGTATAGAGTTGTTTGTAGTATTCCTTCATTCTCTCTTCAATTTCTCAGGGATCAGTATTCCTCTTTTATTTTTCATGCTATAATCTGCATAATTACTTGTTTTTCTTGGTCAGTCTGGATAGAGTTTTATCAATACTTTGATTTTTTATTTATTTATTTATTTTTGAGTTGGAGTCTCACTCTGTCGCCCAGGCTGGAGTGCAGTGGCATGTTCATGGCTATCCCAGCGTTGACCTGCTGGGCTCCGGCAATCCTTCCGCCTCAGCCTTCCAAGTAGCTGGAACTACAGGCGCGAGCTACCACGTCTGGCTAATTTTTGATTGTAGAGGTGAGGTCTCACCAAGTTGCCCAGGCTGGTCTCGAACCCGCAGCCTTAGGCAATCCACTGGCCTCGGCCTCTCAAAGTGCTGGGATTACAGGCTGAGCCACTGAGCCCAGCCATATTGATCTTTTTTCTAAAGCTTTTGGCTCCATTGGTTTTTTTTCCTGTTGTTTTTTGATTTTCAATTTGACTGGTTTCTGTTCTAATGTTAATTATTTTCTTTCTTCTACTTACTTTGAGTTTAATTTGTGCCTTTTTTTCCCCAGTTTCTTAAAATGGTAGCTTAAGTTACTGACTTAAGATCTTTTCTCTTTTCTTTTTTTTTGAGTTGGAGTCTCACTCTGTCACCCAGGCTGCTCCCGGCCACCGCAGCCTCGACCCACTGGACTCCGGCGATCCTTCCGCCTCAGCCTTCACAGTAGCTGGAACTTTCTTTTCTTATATAAGCATTTGCTGCTACACATTTTCATCTAAGTACTGATTTGGCTGCATCACACATACTTTTGTAGGTTGTGTTTTACCTTCATTGAGTTCAAAATATTTTTTAAATATCCTTTGAGACACCCTCTTTGATCCATGGCTCTTTTTTTAAAAAAGTATTGTTTAATTTCTAAACATTTGTGATGTTTCAGGTATTTTTCTTTTGTTATTTTTTAGTTTACTTTAAGGTTGAGAAGATGCTTTCTGTGATTTCTATTCTTTTTTTTTTTTTTTTTTTTTGAGTTGGAGTCTCACTCTGTCGCCCAGACTGGAGTGCAGTGGCCGCTCCCGGCCACCGCAGCCTCGACCTGCTGGGCTCCGGCGATCCTTCCGCCTCAGCCTTCCGAGTAGCCAGAATTACA
>CAUYQG010033572.1:0-26797 GCA_963574415.1 Tarsius wallacei | reverse complement strand
GCGCCTGTAGTTCCAGCTACTTGGAAGGCTGAGGCGGAAGGCGGAAGGATCGCTGGAGCCCAGCGGGTCGAGGCTGCGGTGGCCGGGAGCCGCCACTGCACTCCAGTCTGGGCGACAGAGTGAGACTCCAACTCAAAAAAATAAAAAATAAAAAAAATAAAAGCACTAAACAACTAGTTCTTCAAATGCTACTTAGAAAACTAAAGTTAAATTGCTTTCTCAATCAAAGCAGTGAGTATACCATTTCTACACTAAATGTTCTTCTGTATCTTAAGTTCTAGATACTAGTAAGGTGTACTTCATGTCAAATTGACACTATCACTACTAGAACAGATGAAAAAGTAAATATTCAGTCATTTAGGAGAATATAAGAAATATCACCATGGTTTAACCAACTAGTAGAATCTCTCAGGCACAGAGAACTCAGCACAACGTGGTCATTCCATGATATCAGCATGGAAACTTATCCATTATTTAGCTATCCACCAATTTAGCCAATCTTTCTTTGAACGTGCTTCTGGCTCAGCCTGTTATAGGTTGTTCTAAATCAGACTTTAGATTATTCTAGGGCTAGTTTAGGTTATTTTCATCTTATTTCACTATTTGATTTTCTATTCTTCAGTTATATCTTGTATCTGTGGTCTGTATCTATCTAATTTATCTTCATTCAGAAGTCTGAAATCTTACTCTTTATTCTGGCTGTCCTCTGTAGCTTTTCTAGGTGCCTGACTATCCCCCAAACATAGGATGGTTTAACAATCGTTTTCCTGAACGCAAACTAGCAGAACTACAATGTTTTGTTCCACACAATAGGGGTTCTAAAATCTGACTGCACATTACACTATAATTTATTAAACCATTTCCTACTGATAGATTTTTATAGATTGACTAATCTTACTTTTTGTAATCATAAACAATACTTCAATGAGCACACTTGTATGTGTATCCATATCATGTGTACATCATGAACACAAGCATACCTGTATAAAAATAACCAGGAGAGGACTTTCTAGGGCAAAGGGCTATACTTTTAATGCTGACTCACTTATATTTTTAATGCTGACCCCGTCACTCAATTCAGTGGTTCTCATGGAGGCTGTCTTCTCTCAAAGAAACCTGAACGCATAAAATAAATAATTTTATTCTTAGGAATATTATATAACCTTACCTTCCTTTAAGCCTAATTCCCTTCCCTTTTAATGATCAAAGTAGCACAGCCGATGAATAAAAAGTAAGTTTAAAAGCCAAGCATATAAGAAATACAGATGACTTATATCATTTATGATAAACTATAGTTAATAAACCTTCAAAAATCATATCCTACCATTCTAAGTACCTGAAAATCCTTACATTTTAGGTTGAAAATTGGAATTCTTTCCAAACCCTTTGAAAAGGAGACATCTTTGAGATATTTTTAAGCAACCTCAAGAATCACACAACTGGAAAGTCCCTTAGAGATCAACTAATCCAACCAGGCCCAGGATTTTACTGTTGAGGAAAAAGAGGTCATGAGAGTTTAAGAGAGTAGACTACATCTGGACCAGATTAGACCCCAGGCTCCCTGCCCTTGGCACTAGTTCTTGCCCTTGACACTACACAAGGGCAGCTCACTTGCACAGAGCAGAGTTATTATACTCTTGATGCCCAAACCACCTTTAACGACACACACAAAGTTATCCATTCAACTACTGACTGACACTTCATGTCAAATTGTGCTGAGTGTTGCAGGAGATACATTAATATAGGTGGACTTCAACATACACATTGTGTGTGTGTGTGTGTGTGTGTGTGTGTGTGTGTGTGTGTGTGTTTGTAACCCAAGGGTTTTGGTGCTGTAAATACAGTTGGAAGTTCAAATGAGGAAGTGCACTGAATACTACAGTTGGAAGTTCAGATGAGGAAGTGCACTGAATACTAATGAGTGACTAACAAGAAATAAAGAACTTAGCAGGAATGATGTATAACCTATATTTTTCTTTTAAAAAATCTCTATTATAACATAAATCATAACCTTTAAATCCACGTTTCAAAAAGGTCCATTGAGCTTCTGAATTTACCTTGTTCTGCCTACTTTAAACCCATCACTTCATATATGCAGAAGATAAAGCTCTTACTAAAACATTAATCTGTATATACCTCTTCCTTGGCATGAATTAAAACATGTATATATTTAGTTAAATACAAATTCTAGCATCTGCTCAAATTAACTAATGTAATTATCTGAAAAAATTAAACAAAAATAAATTTTAGTAGGAACAAAAAGAAACAGGAAACAATGATATGTTGGCACTGATTATGTTTAAGTTTAAAATTCTTAACCCAACATGAAAATTCTTAGGCTCTAGAACGTGTACTGATGTCAGAAATGAAATACTTATTCAAATGTCACAAATACAAATTCCAAATCTATCATCTTTTAAATGATTGACAAATTCACCACCAAGTGTGAGCAGTGCTTAAACGTGATTACTTTTTGTACTTGAGCCAAAAGAACAAATCTTAATACTGTTAATTTGGGCAACACGGTTGAGTGGATATACAAACACTATATTTCATAAATAACAGCTCTGATTTTTCTTTAAAAATCACTCCTCTAACATTATAATATCCCCTTGAAAACATGATGAGGATTTTAATCACTTAGGATTTTTTAAAAAGGGTTTAAAGCAAGATTTAAAGTAAGATTAACTATTTCTTTAAGTCTTGACATTTCCCTATTAATAACCCTAAAGCTTAATGAGGCACAACAGATTTAAGAATTGAAAATTTTTAATGAAAAAGAAAATTAAGGACAGTACGGTACAATATACTGTCACCAAAATAATCTGTTCCAGAAAGAACCTAGTCCCCACATGTAAAAAACAAGAACTATCTAAAAAGCATTTCCTCTTAAAATCTCTATCTGAACTTTTAGTAGAGGGTCAGGGCAGACTTCCATGAAAGTATGAAAGTCAAAAAGTACATTCTGTATGTAACTCTAAACTTGTAATTGAGGCCTAATAAGTATATTAGTGCATGCATTTAATCTCTCAAAAATATTTTAGGATATACAAAATATTTTTCAAGTCACACCTGGTACGTTTGCAGTGTGTCACCTATTACCAATAACCACATGCCCCAAGATAAGAAAAGAAAAAGATATGCATAACTATGTCCAATAAGTAAAATAAACTGTGAATACCAACTAAATCAATTCCTCTTACTTTCACAAGAACATATATTTCAAAGACACATGCAAATCAAATAAAATAAATACATGCTTTATGCTTAAAATGACACATGCAAATCATTGAAAATAAATACATGCTTTATGCTTAAAATGATTACTAAATTCTAGATTATCCACAACCTAAAACAAAGTCTCTTCTTTTTCTATAGGTTTCATATGTTGACTATTAATCCCTTTAAAATCTGTAACTAGCACATAAAAAACACATGAGGTTTATGTATCTTTTTTCCAAGCTCCTCATCCAGGGTTGAAACCAGGACTTTTGTATTAAGATTAAACATCTTGAATTTCTTTGAAAATGAAGGCACTGTCCTTGATACCTCATAACCCCTACAAGTGTATTTAAATTAGAACAATGGGGCTATGCAATGTGAACTAGAAGTGAACTAGAAAACAAAACTGGTTTCTAATATATTAATTAACTGGGTCAGTAGTAAAAGCAAAATTGATCTATTTTTCCTAATGACATACCTATGTAAGGATCCGAAAGTTACTTGCAAAATGTTAAGGGAAAGCTGGTCATAAATTTGTGATATAACAGTTTATCCCTTAATAAGAGAAGTTTAAAGCTCAAACGCTTTTTTATGCAAAAGACAATGGTAATATCTAATATTAAAATGAGAATACAGAAAATCTTGAAGCTGATTATCATAAAGTGCCAAACTATCTAGAATTATATATACCTGGGTAACAAAATAACTAAACTGATAAAGAATCTCTTGAAGTAAAATAAGGAACACAGACACTTCAGTTAAGAATTAAAGGCATAGAGTCCTCTGAATATTCAATTATATTTAACTCGTATGAAAAAACATGGTTGCTCTGTATCTGCACAAATAATCTACACATTCTCTTTTCTAAAACTCTGGGCTGCTTAATGAAAAAAGCTACACTGTTAATAGCAGATGACTGCAGAGGAGCCACTTTCACCTTGCAGATAGATCTTTGTTGTTCTGGTGTGTAAAGCAGACCATTAACACAAAGTCATTTCTAATCTCGGTTGTACAGTCCACATGGTGCACTTAACCCTAAAACTCATGTTGCATAAACTGCTGTTTCCACTCCTAATAACCTTTCAAATCAGTCAATGTTACTGCTTGCCTTGCATTCATGAATTAGAAGACTGCCAAATAACTTGATGACAAAGTTATAATGTCCGCTTTCATGAAGGTTTATAAAAGTCAACATCGGTATAGAAGAAAGCAAGAAAGAACATATGACGGGGAAAAAAAAGCAAGCATATTATTTAATGCTTATAAATGGTATTTTAAAAAATGCTTAAAGAAAAACAATAGCATGCAAAACTCACACCTGAATTCAAGGCAGATAACTAAGAGAGAAAATGAAATTGCTCCAGTTGTAACACACGGAACTCCTGTGGTATTCATGACCAAAGAATGTCTCCTCATGTCCTAAGTTCACTACGCAGTATGCAATTAAATCTTACTTTTATAAATATTTTTTAAAGTTGGTTAAAATAACCATCTACTGCTGGATTCACAGTCTGAAGATTTATTGTTTTTAAGTAAGCCCACCCAATGTGGACCAAAATTTAATGTTTTTAAAAGTACGATTTTTTTGATTTATCACATTTCCTTTGTTAAAAAAGAAAATGCCTCATATACATAGGATTCTTAAGTTTGTCTTGCCTTCCCCTTAACTTCAAACACTGGAGGAAGCACTTTTTTCCTTCTTCCCTTTCAACCTAGCCTCTTTAATAAGCCCCATTTTTAAAGAAGAAACAATAAATGGAGTGACAGGAGGTGAAAGAATGAGGAGTGTGCGCTCCGAGAATAAAGGGCGGATTTTTATAACAGGAGGTACTTTTGTTATCAAGTGACTGGCAGGTCTCCTCCCCCAAGTTAGAAGGAATTCCATCCACTCTCCAAAACTGCAGAGGCCAAAAATGTCTAGTCTAATAGTTCTGAAATCCCCGAGTCAGGAGAGAGCCAAGAGGGGGGCTGGCGAGTGGGGGAAGGGGAGAAAGAAGGACCGGCTGGAGACGAACAAAAGGAGAAACCCAAGAAAGGGGGGAGAAACGAAGGGACCCTGGCGGCCTAGGAGGCAGGGGTAAGGAAAGAGCCAGAAAGTGGCAGAGTACGAGTCCGGAGAGAGTGTGCAGCCGGGCAGGGCCGGGCGCGCCGCACCATGGCGCACCATGGACAGGGCTCAGCGCGGCCGCGGCCCACGTCCCTATAGGGGGTGGCGGGAGAAAGCGGGAGAGAACGCGGGCGCCAGCCCGGTCCGGCCCCCTGCGCCCGCAGCCCCCCCCCCACTCCCACCCCGGAGGCCGGATCGCGCCAGGCCCTGACCCATGAAGACCACAGAGTGGGGCGATCCGCACCATCTGCCCCAACCCCTGGCGCAGCAGCACTTCCGAGCTGCGCCCGCACTTTTCGGGGCTGCCACCTGGCTGGCCAAACAGTCCCCCGCACCCTGGAGGTACGAAGGAGACCCCTCAGCGGATCCTCTTGCCAGGCGGCAAGGGCGGACACGCCCCTTTCCCGCAGCCTCCTTGGGGCCCCACCCCAGACGGGACCGACTGGGGGCCCGGGCATGGCCCCTACCCATGCGGGGGTCGCCCGAGGTTGTGCGGCGTGCCTACGGGACAAGGCTGGAGGGCTGGGAGGAACCTGGGGGCATCCTGGGGCTGGACGCGGTGGGAAAGTTGGGCAGTGGGCCGGACAGGGGACCGGTGGCGCGGAGCGGCGAGGGAACCTGCGACCACACTGGAGCAGGTGCTTCCTGCCGCGGAGGAGCCTCTTAGCACAGATTCAAGGAAAAGGCTCGCGGGCGCTCTCCTGAGGGTGTGAAAAGTGCGGAAGGCTCCAGGCGAAGGCGCCTCTGGGACGCAGCAAGGCACAGGCAGCCGGACACAGGGAGAGAATAATCCCCGCTAACGGAACTTGTCCCTGCCTGGAGAGATGCGGGGCATGCGGAGCCCGGGGCAGGGTGCCGAAGCCCCGACCAGCAAACATACTCAGGGCAAGGAAGCGAGCTTTTCTTTCCAGGTGGAACCGACACAGAAAATTGTGAGAACAAGAAAAGAAGAAAAGAAGGCAACTCTTGGCTGGGATAAAGACAATAGGACAGTGGAGTCCGTGGGCACCGGGAGGCGCACGGATGCCAGGGTGGGGTGGGGTGGAGGCAAGTCCCGTAACTGAGGCACCAGAGTGAGAATTCCTATTGCAAACTCTCGTCCCATCCCTGCAGAAATACACCCCCCAAATTGGAGCAAAGTGCAACGCAAGGGGCGAGAAGCACAGAAAACTGCAAAACCTGCGAGTTATCATGTCTCACCCCACTGCCGCCTGGGGACATCCCCTGCGAGCTCGTCCGGCCCCGAAGGAGGAGCAGAGGGGTCCGGCGATCGCCCCCCTGGAACCCGGCCGGGAGAGACGCGGGAGACCC
The DNA here is from genome assembly GCA_963574415.1 of Tarsius wallacei. Taxonomy (NCBI): domain Eukaryota; kingdom Metazoa; phylum Chordata; class Mammalia; order Primates; family Tarsiidae; genus Tarsius; species Tarsius wallacei. The sequence continues at coordinate 20,157 of CAUYQG010033572.1, read as the reverse complement.
GCCGGCCCGGGCATCCCGGCGCCCGCCCCAAGCCTCGTGCCTGCGCAGCTACCGGCCGCGCGGTGCGGCACCTCCCTTCCCGGGTGCGCAGCCCGGCCCCGCAGCGGCGCGGGGAACAAAGGGACCCGGCGCCGCCCGCCCCACCCGGCCCGTGGCCCGGCCCGCGGGGACCGCCGCGTACCTGGAGCAGGGCCGCCAGCAGCGGCAGCAGGGTCCGCGGCGCTCCCGCTATCCGGCACATGGAGGCGGAGAGGGGCCGAGCGAGGAGCTGGAGGCGGCGGCGGCGGAGGCAGCGGCAGCACCAACAGCGGCGCGGAGAAACGGCTCCAGGCAGTTTCCACCCCCTTCCCTTCCCCTCCCCTCCCCACCCCCTTCTCCACTGCTCTGCTCTCCCCGCCAATGGAGTGCGAGCTGATGACAAATAGCGGGCCGCGGAGTCCGCGGGACTCGCACCAGGAGTAATAAAACAGACCGAGAGATCAAGGAGCTGGGGAGGGGGAGGGGGCGGAGGAGAAGGGCGAGCGGGCGGGCGTGCGTGTGTGTGTGTGTGTGTGTGTGTGTGTGTGTGTGTGTAGGCGGCCGCGGTGGCAGCGCAGGCGGCGCGGCTCCGGCCCGGAGCGCAGCGGAAGCCGCGAGGGATGCAGCGGCGGGGACCTCGGCCGGTGGAGGATGCGGAGGTGGAAGCAGAGCGGATGGCGCTCCCCAGGAGCTCCGCCACGCGAGGTTTCGGACTCGTGGTTTTGCTTCCTCCCGGTCCCCTCTCAGGGCCGCTCGGCGCGACGAAGACGCCGTGAAGAGCGCCGCGGGGAGGGCGCTCCGGGCCGTGCGCGCAGAGCCCACAAAGGGCACAGTCCCGCCGCCGCGCGCGCCTCTGCTGCGTGGGGGCTGAGGGCCGTTTCTCGGCTCCCCTTTCCGGTCCCCTGGCGAGTTGGAGACTGTTCTCCGGTCTCGGCCGCGCGGGGGAAGGGGGGGCAAGAGGCCAGCGCCGCCGCTCCCGCCGCGGCTCCGTCCCGCGCAGCTGCTGCCGCAGCCGCCCCTGCTGCCCGCGCGCCGGCGCCCGCCGCCAGTGCTCGCCCGGCGCCGCTCACTCGCCGCGCGCCGCCCCCCACCGCCGACCGCGCACCCCGCTCGGCCTCCGCTTGCGCGACCTGGGCGAGCCGCCGCCGCCGCCGCCGCCGCCGCTCTCCCAGCGCTCGCCGCACGCGCTGCCTGGCTGCACGGCCCTCTCCCCTCTCCGATCCCCTCCCGCTGCCGCCGCCGCCCTCGCCCCCGCCTCCCTCCTCCGCGGAGCCTCCCCGCCCGCGTCGTGGCCAATCGGAGGCCACCAAGCTGCGGCGGTAGCCGGCCGGATCCGCGGCAGCCGCCCGCCCCCGCCCTGCCGAAGCGCCCCGTTTTTTGCTGCAGCCCGCGGGGGGTCGCCGGTGGGAAGCCTGGGGTGCGCGGAGCACCGCCCCGGCAGGTGGAGGAGCTGCGGGAAATAAAATAACTTGCGTAGGAACTTGATCGGTGGCAGGTTCATCTTTGGTCCGCGGTGGGGAACCTGATGGAGATTCGGTGGGGGGGGAGCGGTGGGGGGATGCGCACGCTTCTCTATTTTGTCAGTGTTTAGAGGCAGACAATTTTTCCGGGGCAGGGCGGACTCTGCAAACTAAGGACGCAGGCAGAGCCCACCCTAGCCATTGTTGTCTGAGGCGCTCGCCAGGAGCCACCTGCGGGCGGGGGAGGGCGGAGGCCGCCACTGCACTCAGGAGCTCGCGCCTCTCCAGCTCCCAGTCCTTGCGGATGTTCTGGAATAGCCTAAGTTTGTGTGTTCTTGTTTTGTTTTCTTTTGACCCCTCTGGGAGTTTGAGAGTGCGTGTTGTTATTATTTTTGCAATCTCCCGTCTTCTATTTCTACCCGTTAGTGGTACGGTTCACATTTTTTAGGCCAACAGTTTTAGGGTACTTTTACTCCCTCCTGCACCACCCACGACAACAATCAAAAGAGAAAAAACTAAAAGCCAGAACTCGTGGTGAAAATAGGATTATCTAAAAGATAAAATGACTGATACAGAAGTTCTCACCATGTAAAGGATTTCTGCTTCCTCCCTTAAAGGCATGAACTTGGAGTGCAGCACGGAGAGACTTTCAAGTTTGAGTCACAAGCATTTGTCGAGTGAAATGGGGGTGGGGAGCAGTTTTGATTCTGGCCAGGTAATACATTTTTCCCAGAACCTTTTTTTTTTTTTTTTTTAAGTGTTAGAGGTAAACAGAAATACCCTTTTCATCTATGCGTTTCGACAGGGGGGGGGGGGAGTTCGATGAGCTTCTTTGCAGTTAATACACATTTTCTCCTTTAGTGCTTGCTCTTCCTTTTGGGGTAACTGAAATATTAACATTATTTGAATTTGAGTGTTAAGATACTGGTCATTTAGAATTTGATGATGAACCTTTAAAAATCAAGTACTAATTTCTTGACATAACTGATACAGCTTTTAATAATGTACTATTGCTGGCAAGGCTTTTACAAATTTAATATCCATAGGAAGGCTTATTCGATTTTAATTAAAACATAATATTGTAAGCCGTTTTCAAAAATGAAACTAAAATTTTCCTGGGTTTTCTTCTTAAAAGAATAAGAAAGGTTATGTTAATTAAATTTAAAAGATAAGATGAAAGGCTTAGCTAATATAATAATCAGAAATGCTTGTTCTTGCTTCCTCTCTTTTTTCTTGCTAGATGTTATTGTCACACTACTGCTAATCGGCCTAAAAGTTGTTTGCAATAGAGTATTTATAAATTCTGCTTTCAAGGAGCCAGGTGTTGTAATGGTAAAACGTTCGGCTGCAATATAGACATATGTTTGTTGTATTCCAAAGTGGCATTTACAGATCTCATCTCCAGGGCTAGGAATTACGCTGTGATCCTGGACATGGAATCTTGGTTGCATCCTCATCACTGCCAGAAGTAGCTGCTGATGTTTATTGCCATTCCTATGAATTTAAAGGTAGAACAAACTTTGGCATAAGTAGCTCTGTTGCTTATTAGTGTTATTTACTTGAAGCTTTAAACATCATATTCCCTACAAATTAAACTCTTATACCTTCAAAATCTGCTTTCGAATGGTTGTCAGTACATGAATTCTCTGATTCCAACAGTTTTTAATCCTTCAGGTAAACACTTGTGGCATGTTTTTAAAAATCCAATTTACATGCTTCTCACTCTTCAGTGATTATGAATTGTTTTGGAATCTTGGCTAATTTTAACCTGATCACCAGGTCAGCCAAGTCGTGCTAATTGGCCTTTGATTAGAAGAAGGAATAGCCTTGTCTAAAATCATGTTGTTGGAAACTTGGGCATCTTTTTGATGCTAATAAAAGTAGATCTAGTGTTGACTGTGGCCTTCAACACAGCTTTACCTCCATAACACCGTACTTGAGATTATCTAATAAGGCCATTCATTTTGCTGGGCAGATTTTTAGTACTTGCTCAAACTATTGCCTGACAATTGGTTTTCTATCAGTCTGTAGAACTCCAGGGATGCAGGAGTTTTGTCAGTGACCCAGAGAAACAACCAGGTGGCATTGGGGGTGGGGTAGAGGGAGGCGAAGAAAATAATAATAATATAAAGTAAGACTGGCCTCATGCACCAAAAAAAATCAATGTAATCCTTGATTTCTGATCTATGGGGTGATGCTGATTTATTGCAAGAGGTCTGCAAATGTATGTACAGAAAGCATTGTGCAAGGATGGAATAAATGATGTTCCCTACACATGTAGCCAGTTTTCATATGTATGTAGAGGTCATGATGATTTATTTCAAAAATATTCCTTTCTATGTAAATTATATTAACTGTTGTTAGGGTGTGTTTTCTCAATCAGGAGATGCTAATGTGCAAATTTATCATGTGGGTGTTTGTGTAAAAGGCTTCTCACTTTAGAAACAAATACCAAATATTAGTAGCCTAGTCTGTATTCTCCCTGCCCCACTGCGCCCTCCCTACTCCATACAGGCACACACCTCTAAGACAGGATCCACATTGTTCTTTATCTCTGACACCTAGAGGGAGTAGTAACCTTCTATTGTTACTAATGTTGAATGAAGACCCCCTCTTCCGCTCTTCTTCCTCCTCTTCCAGTCTCTTCCTTCTCTTCTGGTCTTCAGAGCATACTCGGATTGTCCCTTCTTCCTTACAAAGTACCCCTCAAGTTATAGTTTTCTCTCTAATTAGCTTTAGTGTACATTAAAGCAGACTTTCCCTGGGTAATATCCCTTTCATAGAGTCATAGAATGTTCTATGTGAAACTTTAAAGATGGTCTAAGCAGCCCCCTCGTTTTACAGATAAGTGTCCAGAGGCTTTAAAGAGTGCACAAGGCTACCTCTAGCAAGTAGGGAACCTGGAATGGGACCCACATTTTCTTATTTCCAGTATTACCTAGACTCATTCTAGGGAGTCCCTTTAACATTAGAAAATTCAACTGTATGGGATGAGAGTGAGTTTTTTTGTTTTTGTTTTTGTTTCTGGGGATTTTTCTAAGGAGACAATATAATGATGTCAGTGATTTGTCTACTATTTCACTCCAGCTTTTTCTTCTTTAAAGTATGTGTGAAATTGGGAACATAACTCTGGTTTTTTTTTTATACTGATCTCGTTTTCATGTGCCTTTCTTAGTGTGTTTATTCTGCTTTATTTAGTGTGATTCTGGCATTTAAATATCCATATCTTTGAAATAACCTGGCTACCAAATACAAATGAACCTTCATCTGGTACTCAACCAGAGAAGTAGTGATCTGATCCAATGCTAGAAGAAAAACCTGACTTTAAAAAAATTACACCTGTTTGTAGATATTATTTACCTTGTTTTCAGTATTTAAAAATCAAACTTGATGTCTTCATGGAAAATAAAACCAAGCAAATTGCTCACTTATGGTTACATACTCACTTATGGTTACGTAAGTGAATTATAAATTTGCCTGATGAGAGACTAGGTAGAGGAAAGTAATACGTAATCAGTTTCTGAATTACAAAAGCAATACACACACACACACACACACACACACACACACACACACACATCCCTTTTTGGAAGGTAGAAGAGTATAATAAGCAACAGATATGGCCATAAATTCAAGTGGGCCTACCTCTGTGACCTTGAGTAAATTTCTTAACGTTTATAAGAAGCTTTTTTTGTCTCTCAAAGGTGGATAATACTACTGTTTCTTAGGAAAACCTGCTAGGAACACAGTGGAGCACAGTAGGGCTGTATTATCTTATTTATATATGTATCAAATATGCTGATATCTATATAGGATTCAGAGCACAGTTACTAAGGAATCTCAGTGAACACCCTTCCTACCTCCTTCAATTCTTTCTGCAATTAAAAAAAAGACTTTTAATCAAAATTTTATCTGGCAGATTCAAATTCTACAGAAAAACACAAAATCTGTAATGTAAAAAGTAATGGCTGAGTAAATAATCTACAGACTGGCAAAAGAAATAAACAATCGGTGGCTTTATAGCATGTAGAAAACCAAGTCTGAGCATATGAAAGTATTCATAGGAATATGCATATATTCAGTATTAATGTATTGATTTTTATGTAGGAAAATTGATTCATATTGTAATTATCTCATAAATTGATAATAGCAAGACTGGGACTAAAATTCATTTTACTTGGGACCTGTCTTCCATTAACTGGTTTTTTTGTTTTGTTTTGTTTTCTTTTCTTTTCTTTTGAGTTGGAGTCTCCCTCTGTCGCCCAGGCTGAAATGCAGTGGCATGCTCACGGCCACCGCAACTTCGAACTGCGGGTCTCAGATGATCCTTCTGCCTCAGCCTTCCAAGTAGCTGGAACTACAGGCACTCACCACCATGCCCAGCTATTTATTTATTTATTTATTTTAGAGATGAGGTCTCACCAAGTTGCCCAGGCTGGTCTCAAACCTGTGGGCTCAAGCAATCCTCTCACCTCGGCCTCCCAAAGTGCTGGGATTATAGGCATGAGCCACTACGCCTGGCCTTGTTTTTTGAGACGGGATCTCACTCTGTTACCAGGCTGGAGTGTAGTGGCACTATCTTAGCACACCACAGCCTGGGCCTCATGGGTTCAAGGGATCCTTCCCCCTTAGCCTTCTGAGTAGCTGGGACTTATAGGCATGTGCCAGGCACATTTTTTAATTTTTTTTGGTAGCGACAAGGTCTCAGTATATTACCTAGGCTGGTCTCGAACTCCTAGGCTGAAGGGAGTCTCCCACCTAGGCCCACCAAAGTGCTGGGATTATAGCCATTGCTCCTGGCCCTTATTGTTTCTGCCCATGTGCTCCTAGAGTCAAGTTTGCATAGTTGATTTCATGAATTCTGTTTAAATATCAGCTATTTTGAGAAAATATGATTTGCATAACATGCAAGAAACCTACCAAGGAATATAGGTATTTATGGGGTAACATCAGCACTTTGGATTACTTAAAAGACAACCTCTTTCTCAAGATAAACAAATCTTGAGAAAATAAAACAGATGACACTGACGACTTTGGTAATGTTTAGTTGTGCCAAACTTTTGGCCCTTGTGTCCTTTTAAAAGCAAAGATCTATCTTCAGGAAAATTCTGAAATACAGCTGTCAGTGTTTAGGGGACAATAAAACATATTTACTGTCTGAACTTATATTGACTGTGCCCTTTTCTCCAATGAAAATTGAGGCAGTTGACAAAGTATGGCTTGTGCTTAGGAGACCAGTGTTATCTTCCCATGCCTCTGGCTGGATGAATAATCTTAAGCATGACACTTAAATTTCCTTAAATGTTTTGTCATTTTCAAAGTAGAAATAATGTCACTTCCCTCACAGGAATGCTGGATAACTAAAAAAATAGTAATAATTTCATCAAAATCTGCTTTGTTCTTTAGAGAAAAGTTTTAGATAAATGCATAGCATTCTTTAAGATTGTGGATTCAACTATAAGAGGAATGATTGGTAACTAAAGTTAAGTTGCAATTTAATGATGTAGCATAATCTATAAGCCACCAAATGCCTGAGAAAGATTTAAGATAATCTTTCACCAAGAGAAAGCTTTAATAATCTTTCTTCTTTTCACCCACTTATTCACAAATTTTAAAAATAGCATAATTATCTTTTCCATTACAAAGTCAACATTCACAGACTTTTAAAAATATTTTATTGTTAAATATAATTATAGATTACACTTACCCCTCTTTATGTTCTGTACTAGCTGTGTAGATAGTTTGCCTTTTAAACAGTTAATGTAAAATATTAACCATTTTCCCATTAATTGCAGAATTTATAACGTATGTCACTGTGATCCATTTGTTACATAGAAGCTAAAAAAAGCTGAGTGATTATCACAGATAAGCATGATCTTTCTGGGAGGTCTATTATTTTGAGACATCCTTAGGAAAGGTATTTCAAAGACACATATGAAAGAGATGGGGGATATTCTCATTTCTAAGGTTTTAATGGTAGCTAACCAGCCATAAACATATATTTATGTTTCACAACTATTTTATTCAAATCGTATGAGATTTCAAACTCTTGAAGGCTCGCTTGGGACAGGGTATGCCTGAAATTGAGAGAAAATAACTTTTTTTTTTCTGAGTTGAAGGCTTACTCTGTGCCCAGGCTGGAGTGCAGTGGCACTCTCACGGCCACCGCAGTCTCAACCTGCTGGGCTCTGGCGATCCTTCCATATAACTGGAACTACATGCACGTGTCACCATGCCTGGCTAAAAGAAAATAACTTTAAAGAGCCTACTTATCAGTACTACGAAGGAAGGGAGGCAGTGACAATAAGGGACAACTGGACATCAGGAAGGACTAAAGTACTTGAGGTTTGTGCTCTCATCGCAGAAGGAGCTCAAAACAGGAATAGACTGTGGACTGTGACCAAAGGACAGGATATGGGTAAGGTCATAATCTTAGTACTTGCTCAATAAATATTTGCCCAGATTTAGGAGTGAGTCATGCAGGAATCAGGGCATGGAATTTAAACAAGAGGGTGGGGACAGCCTTTCGGCATCCAGAACTGATAAGAAGATCCACACAAAGGGGGCAACTGATATGTAACAGTTCATCCTGGGCAGTTCAATGTGTCCTCTCTCAAAATATGCACATTTATTGATAAGGGCAGATCATCAGTTGTAAGAAAGTTTCTCTGGAGATGTGTGTGGCTGTCCCCAGTTCTAAAATTACTACTTCAACAAACATTAAATACCTATTTATACTTCCAAGATTCCTCACAAGTTTGCTTTGCAAGGATGGAAATGATGTAAGATGCCTTTTTATGCTTTGTAGCCTTTTCGAAATGTCAAAAATAAGCATAAATTGATGAAAATTAGTGGGGCAGCATAAGCTTTATCTGAAGAAGATGTAAGTTGGATTCCTTAATTTTATTGTCTCATTTTCTGGAACTTCTGGTTTTTTTAATGTAGAACTTTCCAAATTATTGATTGTTAATTTTTTATTTCTTATTTTCTCCCCTCCTTCTTTCTCTATCCCACTCTCTCCATCCCCCTCTTTCTCTCTTATTCCTTAACTCTCTTAAATACATTTCCTAGGGGGATTTCTTTACCTTTATCTTCCAGCCTTTCTGTTGAGAATTTGGTGATATTTTTAATTTCCGAGAGCTTGGTAGTTCTCTAATTTTTTAATAGAACCTTGCTTTTATTTCTTAAATGTAAGAACTTCTCTTTTCATATTGTTCAAAAGTTTGGTTTGTTTTTGTCTCTTTCATGACTTTTTGGGGAGGAGATTATGTTTAATTGCCTAATTTCATGTACTCCTCTCCGTTTTTCAATAAGACACCCCACTCTGCATCATTTTTGCTTGAATAAAAAGTTCAGAGTCTGTCCCTAAGGCTTCTTCTCAAGAATCTTCTTCTCTGAACTTCTAACGTCTTACTGTCTTCCCACATTCTCATGAAACAGCGGTCATTACTCTGTCACTTACATCAGATACTCCATGCCCATCATCTGCACCCTGGAACTCATTTCTGCTCTATAAAGAAGTATAAAGAACCTCCCTAGCTGAGACAAGCTCAAGCCACACTGCACTCTGCTCATGGCTGGACCTTACTTATCTGTGTCAAGATGCCGTCTTTGATGTATTCCTTGATAAAGGAAAGAAGAGCCCTAACTGATTTTCTGGAAGTTGGATGACTGCTGACATTTTTTCCTTGCCTGATTTGATCATCTACCCCCTCCCAAGGCTGATATACTTGTCAGTTTCAACAGCAACCCGTGTCTATAGCAGAACCTTGGTGGACGTTTAGTTGAGGATTCTCATTATAGCACACAGCCCTTTCTGAAGTTAAGGATCTCCCATTTTTCATGTCCTATGAGAAATAGTACCACTTCCACAAATTACCTAGCCCCAAATTATTATTTTAATTTCCATCTTTAAAAAAATGCTAAAAGCTATAGCCTCAGCATAGCATAATAGTAGTTATGAAACCTATTTTCAAGGCTTTCCCTTATGTTGAATCAATCTATGGAGGTACATTCACCCTGATGTCTTCACTCCATTCACCCTGAGTAACTCTATCCAGAATGAAGTACTTGTCTACATAATATGAATAACTTTATGTTTTCAGTAGAAACTAAGAAACATCAATTTACAATACGAGTAATACAAACCCGGTATTTATAATACCTCAGGAACTAAAGTATTTGGTACAATTGTCTTTAGTTTTGTTGTTGCTGTTGTTGATATACTATATGTGTTTGTTAGCATGTTCTAGAAATAACATCTTTCATTGGAGAGGTGCACTCTGCAAGTATATATTGATGCATAAGTGCTTTTACTATAAAATTGTGGTATGTTCTTGGTAGGGAAGGTCATTGACACTTTCCTCATCAACACTACTGCTATTGAATGTCATGATTTAATGTCTAGTTGCTCTTCACTTACACTTAGTATAAACATGTTATTCATTTGAAGTCTTATGAGGTTGAATTTTGTCACCTTGTTATTTGGGAGTGTGTTATTACTTCAGCTTATGGGGATTTGTAAAGATTTTTATCCACATGCAGATTTAAGCTTGGAGTTGGAATGCTAGGATAATTCAACAGATAGGAATCCATTTAGCAGATGCATGGAAATCAGACACTCTTTCACCAGAAGTTATGTTCCCAAGCTATCAGTTTTAAGAAATACATCTCTGCTGCTTAGAATACCTAGTTTTAACTTACAGTTAAATTAGCTAGGCTGATCACTTGCTAGTAAACATGCCAGATCCAAAAAAAAAAAAAAAAAACCAAAAAAAACCCTTATTTTTACTTATATAGGAAATATTTTTTCTTAAAAAGAGGTAACTTCTAAAAGATGGCATTCAAATTAGAAAACTTACTTGAGAGTAAGGATACAATATAAGACCAATGCCACCTTTTTCTTATATTATACCCTTAGCTATATGGAGGACAAGCTTAGTTTAGGGCAGCTATTGCACAGAATGCAGAGCTTATTAAAAAAGAAACAGTGGGGCCACTGATAGAGAGCACCATAGCGAGCAGGAACATGGACACTTGAAGGCTCCAGTGAGTTTTGAACTCCACATGCTTACAAAAGCTACCAGTGAAAAGATAAGTTCATACAGCTCGTGCTTCAAGGAAAACCTCCTCGCATCTGAATAATCACGGAGTCCTTCAGTCTGGTCAGAAGAACCTAAAAAAGTTCACTCAAGACTGTGGCTAAAATATTAAAGATGTTCCCCTGTGGAACATGTTTTTGTTTGCTTGTTTGCTTTTTAGAATCAAAGAATCAATCCAGTTGCATGCACACTGCAAACCTTTAAGAGATCCCTTTTGTATCCTAAATCCTGCAGTTTAGGTTACTGACAGCATCCTCTTTGATCAATACAGCATAATTGGATTATTATCAAAGGTAAAGTAATAGGATGGCATGGTGGCTCACACCTGTGATCCCAGCACTTTTTTTTTTTGGAGGCTAAGGCGGGCAATTGCTTCAGCCCCAGAGTTTGAGATCAGTCTGGGTAACATAGCGAGACCTCGTCTCTACAAAAAAAAAGAAAAAGGAAAACGAGAAAAAGTACCCCAGTGTGGTGGTGTGTGCCTGTAGTCCCAGTTACTCAAGAGGCTGAAATGGGAGAATTGCCTGAGGCCAGGAGGTTGAGTCTATGGTGAGCTGTGATCATGCGACTACACTCCAGGCTGAGCAACAGACTGAGACCCCCAACTCAAATACATATTTTTTTCAAAGTTGATATTTAAAAAAAAAATCCAAGTTTCAAGCTTAATAATTTTTGCTATGTAGGTTATAAAATACATGGATAGTCCTCCTAAATGTTTAAACAACTAGTATCATAATATTTTTTCTGAAAATCAAATTCTTAAATCTTTATACAAAATTTTAAACACAAAAATATTTGTTTCCCTGGCTACCATTTTCTTAACTTCTGTCTTCATTTAGAAATATTTGCTGTTGACCATAGTTTTCATCACTAAACATTTTTTCACCTCTGCCCTCCTTTGATTCTAAACCCATAACTAATATAATTTCTTAGTTCTTGGTGATTGATGTAATTTTTAAAAAATCTGTTTGAGTCAGCTTACAATATCTTAAAACCAAGCAAGCAAGAAAAAAAGTAGGGAGGAAATAGATGGGGAGGAAGTAACAAAAAGATAGTTATGCACTATTGATTTTTTTCTATGCTTTGTTTAAATGTCTAATCGTAAGGGAGATATGGTGAAGTCTCTGCTCTTTGAACCAGCCTTTAGGAGGTGCTCATAGTTTAAAACATACACTTCAGACCTTTAAACCTTGTCTAGTTTTCATGTTCTGTAGAACTTATCTTTAATTTTAGGAATTTTCTTTCACTTGAACATACCAGTTGTAAAAATTGTCGAGCTGACAGCTCTGGGAACCGAAGTCACCCAATTAGTCCAAAAAAACAAATGTTTCTGTGGCATCTATCACCACAGAACACCAATAGGCCCTCAGACAAACATATCAGGTTGAAAGAAAACATGTGCAAAAGAAAAACTTTTTGGCTACATTGCCTGCAGAGAGATATGGTAGAATTAATTGGTGTAAGGCAGTGGTCCTCAGGAAGTGTTTCCAAGGGCTGTATCTAATTTGGTAAAATAAAAGGGCATATTTATATCCTGAATATGCCTACAGGGTAGAATGTACTTTCATAAAACAGTTTCAGAGCTATTTATCATAGACACATTCAGACTGCTAATTTTTCATTTTGTTTCCGCCATTATTGTTTTTTGTTTGCTGTGACAGACTTAAACTAGCAACTTGACACAGGGTTTGGCACAAGGATGGACATGTGTGGAACAAAAAAGACTGAAGGATGAGCAAGCCCTATCATTGATGTGTTTTCACTGTCTCCTAAAGCGCTGTTTGGAGGAGAGTAAATGATTTTAGGCTGCTTATTTGTAATAGAAGTTAGTGTTAAGGGGTTATAGGTGTTTGTGCAAATATTACAATCATAAAATACTGTGCATGGATTAGTTAACTATTTAATGATGGCTTCAGTAATCTCATATCAATTATCAAGTTCAGTGAGACAAATGATGACATTAAATATTAATTTATCAATGTGTATATTGAAATCAATGCACAAAAATTCAAAATTATGTAGCTGAGAAAATAGGATGCACTGCATAATGTAGATGAGGACACCTACTGGCAGCGTAAGATTTTGCACCCTAGTTCCATAAGACACTGAAGCCCCTTGATAGCTGTTTAAAATAGATAAAGACATTTCAAATCTGCTTATATTATGAGTTGAAATTAAATTTTACTGGAAAAGTCATTTTGGAACACAACTATCAGTTATAAGCTAAATTATTCTGTGCCACAAAAAGTTCCCTAAAACTCAATGGTTTAATAACAAAGGTTTCTTTCTTACACTCACTTCATGTCAATCTTGAGTTACTAATAATGAAAGATATGAAGTGAAGATTGAAAGTCAGTTCTGCCTCCAACCCCATCATTAATTACTAGCATAGTGTCCTAAGGATGTTCACTGAATAAGTCTCCTGTTAGCCATTATTTTGTGATGTGGTCATATATTAAAATTTCTATTTTGGGATATCTTTTTCTGTCATTGATCAGGGTCTTTCTATATTTGTATCAGTTCCATGCTATTTTAATTGCTATAGCTTTATTTTACATTTACTATGAAAAGAGTTATCTCTTCCTCTTATTGTTTTGTTTTTAAAAGTTATTTGTTATTCTCACTTTATTTTTCCAGGAAAAGTTTAGTATTATTTTGTTAAATTAACCCCAAATGGCATTTAATTTTCATTTGAATAGGATTAAACTGCAAACTAATTTGGTAATAACTGATATCTGGAGCATAATCTTGTCATTTAAGTACTTTATATCTCTCAAGCATATTTGTAATTTTGTTTATATATTAAATCTGTTCTTGTAAAAATAGATCCTTGATATTTTATATTTTTATTCAACATGTAAGAGTTCTTTATATTATTTTATTTTCACATTTGCCATTATCTGCATATGGGCATGCTGTTTGTGCATTTTTCTCTTGTAATACATGCAATAATTGTGTGCATTTTCCATAAAATAACATTTTGCATTTTTTCCGATGAACCACTGTTTTTTATGTCTTTTACTCAGTTCTGCATCATGTATTAAAACATTAGTTAAAACCTTCTAGTAAGGATGTTAGATATCATAAGTGCTTTTTCCAATTTTAAAGGTAGCTTCCTTTGGATTTTACCATTAGGAATATATGATACTGTCTATCTTTTAATCATGTTGATTCTATGCTTATGGTATTTTCAAAAATAACAACTGTTAAATTTCATTCAATGCCTTTTTCAAAAAATATGATGACGATCTTGATTTTCTTAATTGACCTAATAATTATGAATATAATAATAAATTATGTAATATTCATTCTTCTGTGTTCCTGAAATAAATCCTGCTTGATTAATATGAATTTTTAAATTCACAAATGAAATCTTAGAAGTAGAACTTAGCACTACGTAAAAAATCATTTGGAAATGTGTTGACATTTTTTTCTTTTTTTGCTATCTTTGGAAGAACTTGGTATTTTACTTATTTGTATACCATTGTCAATTGTGTTTATCACTTATAATTGTAGTTTATATTTGTTAATACTGTTATCAGACATTTGCTTTTATTCTATTTTTTTAAATATTTGGCTATACTTTTAAATTTCATATTAACTAATTTTGCTGCCTTATTTCTTTTTTATTTCAAGTTTATCTTATTTTCTTTTTCTAAAATAATTTAGTATGTTTGCATTATTTAAAACACATAGTAAAACATTTGTGCTGATGACTTCACTTTTGTGTACCACTCTTGCTTTGGCATTTTTTAATATTTTTATCACTTCCTTGATCCGATAGTTACTATAAAAGGTATGTTTTCATTCTCAAGTAGTTGCATCTTGTTTCCAGTTACAAAAAAATATACATTTCACATTTGATTGTTGTCAATTAATATGGTATATGATTTCAGTTTCTTTGATTACTGACTTTGCTTTGGGTTTGATACCAATTTTCATACATGATTCTTGCATATTTTATATGAAGAAAGTTACTGATGATGACAAGAACTGTGAAAGACTGAGATTTTACCCTATGTAGCTAGTTGGCTTTCATGGCTGTATGGAAAACATGCAATTAGTGGGTCAGAGACAAAGGATTTTATTATTCACAGTGATAGCAGTAGAGTACCATCATTTAAATGTCCATTCCCCAAGACCCAATTCCCACAGGATATGTAAAGAGGACCAGGTAACACCTGCACACAGAATGGATTTGTTACAGAAGAGGATCCTGAGATAAAGACTGTGTGTTTAAATTTAAAATATCATTCCATATGGGGTTTTTTTTCCCCCTTGAGTCAGGATTTCACTCTGACACCCAGGCTGGAGTGCTGTGTCATGATTATGACTTACTATAGCCTTGACCAATTGGGCTCTGGCTATCCTTCCACCTCAGCCACCAAGTAGCTGGGACTACGGGTGCATGCTACCATACCCAGCTATTTTTTTTTTCCAAGTTATTTGGAGAGACAAGATTACACTATGTTGCCCAGGCTGGTCTCAAACTCCTGGACTCAAGCGATCCTCCCACCTCGGCCTGCCAAAGTGCTGGGATTACAGGCATGGGCCACTGTGCCCAGCCCAGTTCCCATGTTTTTGATAATTTTGTTTTATATATTTTAAACTCTTCAACTTTAGATTTTCAGTATTATTATTTGTCTTACTGTTTGTAATTTTGTCAATATACACAATTGTTTTTTAGTTCCACTTGTGTTAGTTGCCACATCTGCTG
This sequence comes from Tarsius wallacei, assembly GCA_963574415.1. Taxonomy (NCBI): domain Eukaryota; kingdom Metazoa; phylum Chordata; class Mammalia; order Primates; family Tarsiidae; genus Tarsius; species Tarsius wallacei. The sequence goes on along the minus strand of CAUYQG010033572.1, from coordinate 4,861 downwards.
CTATTGTTCTTGTTATTTAGATGTTGCTCTCTCTCTTTCTCTCTCTCTTTTGTATACAATATCCACCTTTATGTCTAGCCATGCATTACTTGTTCTCTGAAAATGTTTGTATTCCTATAGATCTGGTCACCTTAGAAATATTCCAATTGGTTTTATTTTTTTTTTCTTTTTCTTTTTTAGTATTATTTTAAAGATGTGGGGTACAATTCAGGATTAGATACAAAAGTGGTCAATGTACAGGTGAAATTTGGGACTTCCATTGGTCCTCACTTCATCTGCTTCAGTATCAGGCATGCTTATTGATGTTAAATGCCCCCCTCCCTCCCCTGGCAGTGTTCTACTACATTGCCAATCACTCTCCTGTAGTATTATGATAAATGTTCAGGGTCTGCTTATGAGTGAGAACATGTGGTGCCCAGTTCTTTGCTTCTGTGATAGATCACTAAGTATGATGGATTCTAAATTCATCCAAATTGCTGCAAAGTGCATAATTTTGTCCTTCTTTATGGCTGTGTAATATATCATTGTGTATATGTATCACTTTTAAAAATCCAATCCACTTTCAATGGGTAGCACAGTTGGTTCCATGATTTTGTGATTGTGAGTAGTGCTGTAATACATGAATACACAGGTATCTTTTTTGTAGAATGATTTGAGTTCCTCTGGTCATATTCCCAAAGGGGGGATTGCTGGGTCATATGGAAGGTCAATTTTTAGATCTTTTGGAAATCACCACACTGTTTTTCCATGGGGGTTGTACTAACTTACACTCCCATCAACAGTGTGGAACTGTTCCCTTTTCTCCACATCCTCTCCAGAATCTGCTGTTTTTTGAGTTATTAATGATGGTCATCCTGACTAGAGTTAGATGGTATCTCATGTGGTTTTGATTTGTATTTATTTGATGATTAGTGAGGCTGAGCATGTATCTGTTGGCTGCTCATGTGTCTTCTTTTGAGAAGTGTCTATTCATATCTTTTTAAAAAAATTTTTTATTTTAAATAGGTGGGGTACAATTCAGGGATCGGTATACAAATGTTCATTATGCAGGTACCCTTGTTGATGAGATAGCTCTTTCTTAAAAGTAATAAATCACTGGATTATTTTTATTCACTTTGATATGTTTCACCTCTTTATAGGGGTGCTTACACTATATTCATTAATTATGCTGGCCTTACATATAATTTTGTTGTTTGTTTTTTTGTTTGCTCACCATGTGACCTCTCTTCCATAGGCTGATTTGTTTACTTATGTCTTCTCATTGCTTTATAAAGCAGATATCCTGTGTTTAATTCTGTTAATTGTAGCCTATAATTATTAAGATATATTTGAAAGTATTTATTAATCAAAAGAGCAACAAGGAGACTCTTGTTTATTAAATGTGCTTCCTTTATCCATTTCTTTTTCCTACTCGGTCTTTAATCTGGTTATCTAAACTGTCATCAATATGTCTATACATAGTCCTATTTTTGAGAAACTGGAGTTTTTAAGATGCGTTGTTTGTATTACTCTAATAATGCCAATTACCCTAATAATGCCAAGTATTTGAGTTTTCAGGATTAGTTTTATTCTGCATAGTCATATTTTGCAACTGCCGTAGGAACACTACTCTCACACGTTACAGACCAAAAAAAATATTCCTGAATTCTACAGCTTCTTTGTGCTTTAGAACAAAGGTAGAAGCGAATCAGAATTCCAGTGAATCTAGGCAGCCAGCTCAGGGGAATAAAGTTAACCCCTCTGCAGACAGTAGGTAGAATGATGGGGAAGAAAGGGAGACTAAGGGTTCTCTGCAGATGCTGAAGTTCATGACCTATTTCTAAGAATCCTTGGAATAATATTTTCCTTTTCCGGATCCAAGGCTTCTGTTGGGAGTGGTGTCTGTTTCTTTTCACTGTACTCTTCTTTCCCCCTCTTTTCCTTCCTTGTATCTCCGCTAACATCTCACCCACTGTAGACCTCAAATTTTGCAGTCTAACAAGTGTACTTTTTAAAGTAACCCAAAATGTATAAGAGTCTTGCTTCAGTCTGCTCAGACTACTAGAAAAAAATACCATAGACTGGGTGGGTTAATCAACAGAAATTAATTTTTTCACAGTTCTGGAGGCTTGAAGTCTGAAACTGAGGTGCCAGCATGGTTGAGTTCTGGTTGAGAACTCTCTTCCCGGCTTGTAGATGGTCCCATTTTTGTGTGTGCTTACATGGCTTTTCCATGGTGTATGGGTGTAGACTGAGATTTCTTTTTCTCTCTCTCTTTTCTTATAAATCTGTCAATTCTGTTGGATTAGAACCCTACTCATATAACTTAATTTAAACTTAAGTACCTCCTAAAAGCCCTATTTTCAAATATAGTCACATTGGGGGTTAGGACTCCAATATAAGAATTTAATAGTTCTATAAGCCTTAAGGACTTCATTTGCACAATAATCTGAGCCTACAAGCACTTCCAACTTTTCCTTAACTTGACAACTTTCTTTCATCTGTCAAGACTAGCTCAAGGGTCATTCCCTAAAAAGAGCCTTGATTAAATCCGTAGGTGAAGCTACAAGTTCCAGAGCTATATGGCCCTTCCCTGTCTGTGAATAGTTTTCCCTCATCTGATAGTATTGGACTAGCCCTTCAAGAACAGGGCTGATTTCTTATTTATCTTGGGACTCTTAGTGCCTTGGGCAATCTGTAGCTCACAGTAAGCCTGTGATCAATGTTGGATAAAGTACAGAAACTAGACCATCCATGTCAAATGAGTACCTGAAAATCTTCGACAAGACAGGAAGAGAAATGGTCATTAAGAACAGAGGGTGTGGTAGGTCACAGACCTGAGCCCTGGGTGACTGAGCCCTTGATCTTATTCCTTGACCACCAGGGATTTTCAGGCCACTGACAAGGGGGAACTGCAAGTTTGCACCAGTTCACATCAGCCAAACATCCTTTCAGAAAACAAACATTTTGCGAGTTGGTAAAACTTTGCCACAAAGAGGGGCAGACAGCCATCTGGCATCTGGGAAATTTTGCTGTATAGCTAAGTTGCCCAGAGGACATGTACTTCATAATGTGGTAGAAATCAGTATAGCAAAACTGTCAGGGGTCTTTAGGGAATAATATTAATCTCCCCGTACAGTCCTTTTTCATAAAATGTCTTTGCCATAAACAATAATACTCATGGTGATAAGCATGTCCTTTATAGATTAAATGAGGATCGGTGACTCTTGAATTTATCTAGAACATCATAATATGTTTTGAACTATAGTATGATCAAAAAGATTCCATGTGCCTTTTAAGGATAAAAACATAGAAAGACTGTCACTAGCCTTATAATTTTCTTACTGTTTTGCTTGCTGTCCACATGCATCATAGGAAAGGGGAAAGTTTTGAGGGTCAAATCTTTTAGCCAGACTCTTTTCTCTCAGGAACACACTGAATCCAAACTACATGCTCTTTTCTGATCATGACCTTTGATTAACAGATTTTCACAAGATACTAAACATTTGGGGTGAGATTAAACTTTTTGCATTCACTTAACAGAACTGCTCTTTTAGTTGGTTTGTAAAGATTTATTTTTGAAGTCTGAACTGCTTGCTAATTTCCCAATTAGATACTCATGGAATTTCCCCTTTAGCACTAGATAATGTCCTTCTCTGGAGAGTGTGCAGTCTCCCCTGGCTCCTGCAGTGACCTCCCTGGGAAGCACCACTTACCCTTCCTGGGTTTCCACCAATTCCAAGGTCACCAGGCTCGCTCTCCTGTATCGTGGGGATAGTGGTGGAGTTGGGCTATGTCAGAGGGCACAAGCACCAGCAGTGTGAGCTCTTGCTCTGCCCTGTGCACACTCTTGTTCTGTGATCTCCCATTCCTAATCCTTTCCAGCTTCGTTCCTGAGCTAGGCGAAGCTAGACTCTTGCCAACAGGGCCCTGAAGAAGAATGTATCTTGTTGCAGCCTGATGTCTTTTTGCTTTCATTGAAGTTTTAAATGGTTTTCATATAAAATATCATAATCTTTTTAGAATGCAGACAGTCCCGGACAAAGGATGGTTTGACTTATGATTTTTTGACTTTACAATGGTGCAAAAGCGATATGTATTCAGTAGAAATCGTAATTCCAGTATTCACACAAACATCCTGTTCTTCACTTTCAGTACAGCATTCAACACATTGCATGAAATAGTAAATGCTATTTTATAATAAATAAAGTTCGTGTTAGATGATTTTACCCAATTGTAGGCTAATGTAAGTGTTCTGAATGTGTTTAAAGTTGGCTAGGCTAAGCTATGGTGTTCAGTAGCTTAGATGTGTTAAATGCATTTTCAACTTAAACGGGGTTTATTGAGGTATAGCCCCATTGTAAATTGAGGAGCATTTTTATACTGTTGTGCTTTTATATTTCCCTTTATTTCTATAAATATCTCAATTTCTTTTTCTTTTCTTTTTTTTTTTTTTTGAGTTGGAGTCTCACTCTGTCGCCCAGACTGGAGTGCAGTGGCCGCTCCCGGCCACCGCAGCCTCGACCTGCTGGGCTCTGACCATCCTTCCATCTCAGCCTTCCAAATAGCTGGGACTACAGGCGCGCGCTACCACACCCAGCTAATTTTTTGATTTATTGTAGAGATGAGGTCTCGCCAAGTTGCCCAGGCGAGTCTCAAACCCGCGGGCTCAGGCAATCCACTCACTCACCTCAGCCTCCCAAAGCGCAGGATTACAGGCTGAGTTACCGAGCCCAGCTTCTTTTTTTTCTTTTTTTAAATTTATTTTTAATGTAAAGATGTGGGATACAATTCAGTGTTAGGTATACAAACATTAATCATACAGGTACCCCTGTTAATGAGGCATGTCCCTCCCTGCCCTAGCAGTTTCCCTCCATATGAC